>CM060972.1:89512104-89677104 GCA_030765045.1 Tenodera sinensis
TGGCTCGGCGTCTGCCTCTAAACTTCACCTTTTAGACACTGTCCATCACACTGGTATTCGTCTTGTTACTGGGCTTACCGCATCAATAGGGTCAATTGTCTGTATGCCGATTCTGGTGAACCTCCACTGTCTATTCGGCGCTCATTTTTATTATGTTCTTACGTGGCCAGTTTGGCAGCCCACCCCGGTCACCCTTTTTTTCATCCTATATTGCGCTCACCATTATCTTCAGAATAAACTATATCTTGCCCAAGTGGTATTCGGTTTCGCGAGCTGTTCACCACACTGGCGATCTGAATGCCTGCTGCCTCGTCCGATATGACACAATGTTGCAGGACGTTAAAAAAAAAAAAAAAAAAAAAAAAAAAATGAATGCCTGCTGTTGAACGGTATACCTACTCTCGGCCGCTATCCTAATTGGCAACTCCAGGGTGCCCAGTTCGATCTGCAGCTTTCGAGCCGTGCTGAGATAGCTACTCCTCAATGGGTGTACTGTCAACTTTTCACCGAGCTCTTGGGACGCTGTCAGAATTACACTCTGGTTTTTACCGATGGTTCTCACGTGGGTGATGCTACAGGGTGTAGTTTTGTGTATAACGGTGAAGCTCACAGGTACTGTCTTCCATTTTTATTGCCGAGCTGTTTGCGATATTTCATTTTGTACTTTTTATCACTAGTTACGTTCCTGGAAGTTTTATGGTCTGCTATGACTCTGAGCGCTATGCAGGTGTAACGGTTATTTGCTCTTCTTACTTGCCACACGTTGATGCGACGTTTGAGACAGTTATTCACGTTTCATCAAATTTCTCGGCGTTCCTCAGGGCGTGGTATAGGTCTACGCCTTACAAGGATGATTAAATTTCCTTTTTATACTTTTAATATACTTATTTATTGTTCCTTTACGTCACAAACAATAATACAAATATTCTGGATTGGCGTCCTTTGTCTCAAGCCCTGCGGGGTTCACACAACCCGAACACGGACTACGTAATTTTGCGAGTTCGTAATCTTCTATTTTTTGATGCAGCGTTACTAATTATATATTAGTTCTCTGCATTGTTACTCCTGTTAAGTTTTAAAACACAATGTTCTTTCAATAAACACTATATGTCGATAACTTTTCAAATTATTCACGGACTTTGCGATTTCCACATGACGCCAATCCCGATAACACATGAACAAGCTAAAAACAATTGAATATCTCTATCATTGCCCACTAGGACAATGATTCACAATTTTAGGGGGCTTTTTCTGCCACCACTATAAACAAATTTTAACTATTTTAGGAGGCTTCTTCTTCTAAACTCCCCTCCGAAGGAGTGTCGCCTTCCCGTGGCGGAGGGGCTCAGTACCCGAACCAGACGGCCTGCTACGTGTGTCTTTGTGACCACTGGTAGGCAAGAGGTGAGGGGAAGCTAAGAACATTCCAAACGGGTAGATGAGGCTCGGTAGTCTTGGTCGACAACTCATCTAGGAGAAGAGGACTCCGAAATCAAACTCCCCCAGGGGAACCTGCTACGGTAGGTCCGGGTTTGGCGCACCCGGGGCCCCCAGCTGCGCACAATCATTTCACCCCCTCCACCTTCATTAACTCTGCCACGTGCGACGTTTTATGTTGCTTTTTATATCACCCTCTTCCTCTTCTAGGCTTATTCTGATTATTAGTTTGTAAGTTCCTAGATTTATAACTCCTGTCTCACCAGCAGGGATCTTTCCTATCTCCGTGGTCCTGTCCCACGGTTTTCGGCGCGGCCCCCGACTTGTGTGCTCTTCGGAGGTCTCAGGCGCGAAGCTTAGGCGGACCCTTCACACTGCCCCCATGTGTAGCCTTAGGTGCGGAGCCCGTCCACACGTCAAGTACACCCACATAGCTCCTTGAGGGCACGGCCGGTGTTAATCTCCCGACGGCCGCGTGCCGTCGGGTTAGTATCACCGGCCGGACGTGTTACCGCTGACGGAGCCCCGGTGTAATCAACCCGAAGTCCCCTGAATCCACGCTGACTCCGTTGAGGCAGCGTGAGCTAAAGCGGGGAGCAGCCACAGGCGGTTATTCCTGTGGTGGGGGCATAAAACCGGGGTGTCACGTGGTGAACGGTTTACCCATGCGGACAAGCAGTGGATATCGGAGGGTAGCCCCTCTGAAGTACGCTTTGAGATCAGTCATGGAGGGGTCTCCATGGCGGCACAGACCGTGGAGATTTTGGTGTCTTTCTTTTCTTTGACTCCCGGATGGCAGGCTGACGCCGACGGTTCCGGATGGGGGTCCGATTTCAACATGCATCCGCGCAAACCCTCCCATTTCGACAGTTTTCTAGTCATGACCTTGGCCAGTGAAAGGAAAACGATGAAGGATCTGAACCCCTTTTACATAAAGAAAGAACTCGACAGGATCTATGGCCTTGTTAAAAACGCCACCCGAGTACGAGACGGTACGCTTTTGGTAGAAGTGACCACCGCAGACCAGTGCCAGAAATTGTTAAAAGCCACTTTGTTGGGCTCCTATCCCATCCGGGTAGCCCCACATAAATCTTTAAACTCATGCAGAGGAGTTGTCACCACATCCAGTCTGGACGGTCTGTCAAACGAGGAGATTGTTACTTGCCTCTCCGACCAGCGTGTGTGTCAAGCGTACCGTCTGACAAGAAAGCAGGATGGTAAAATGATTGATTTACGTACGGTTTTCCTCACTTTTAAGGGCACACAGTTGCCCGAATACATCTTTTGCGGGTACGAACGTGCCGCCGTACGTCAATATGTCCCGAACCCTATGCGCTGTTTTCAGTGTCAGAAGTTGGGACATACTAAGACCGCGTGCATCCATCCTGCCGCTTGTGAGCGTTGTGGCCTATCACCCCACGAGGGCACGGCTTGTACCCGTGACCCTCATTGTGTTAACTGTGGAGCCGGTCATCCATCTAGCTCGCGTCAGTGTGCGAAGTTTCTGGATGAAAAATGTATACAGGAGCTACGCGTGAAAGAACATCTTACATTTCCAGAGGCGCGTCGTCGCTTTGAGCAGCTGCAACCTGCGGCCACCACAGGTTATGCCTTGGCTGCCCGACGCGCTCCTGTCAACACCATAGCGATACAGCATGTCCCTGTATCAGATGCCTCCACACAGACAGACCTACCAGCGAGTATTGTTCCACTGTCTCGTGCCACACCTGCACAAGCTACAACATCTACAGCCGTGCAGACACCAGCTCACAAGGTGTACACAAGTCGTAGCCTGCCTGTTGATAGCCATTCCTCTACGCCTGCTGTTCGCGCCAGCAGCCACGCGTCATCAATGAAGTCCCGCTCCCGTTCCCGTTCCGCGAGCCGCAGGGGATCTTCAGACTCCCGTACATCCGAGGAGTCACTAGGGGATGAAATTAACCTACCCTGTCCAAAGTCGGTTAAGGTAAAGATGAAAAAGAAAAAGATGAAGACGAATTACTAATTCTTCTTTACCATGGAAATAATCCAGTGGAATGTTAATGGGTTCCGGGCACGTGTTCCGGACATACAGCATCTCGTTTCGCAACGCTCTCCATCAATCGTCTGCCTACAAGGAACACATTTGCATCCTAATCACGCATTACATCTTCGTGGTTTTTCGGCATTTAGGCATGACTCTGCAGCTGATCGACGGGCAAGCGGTGGTGTTGCTACTCTGGTGGCGCATACCATCTCTGCCACAAGCATCCCGCTAAACACGCCGCTGCAAGCTGTAGCTGTGCGTGTCCAGTTGCAGGGCCTAAGTCTGTCAATTTGCGATGTCTATCTGCCACCGGTCAGTGTCGTACACGAGAGCGACCTTCGAGCTCTTTTGGCTCAGATTCCACCACCCTTTATCTTCCTTGGTGATCTAAATGCCAAACACTCTTCATGGGGCTCCGACACTGACGATGCTCGCGGGTGCCTTGTAGGAGACGTTTGCGATATGTCCGGCCTCCTTTTGTTGAACACTGGCGCCCCTACCTTTTTATCCTCTGCCTATGGTACGTACTCCGCCTTAGACGTTAGCTTCTGTAGCCCGTCATTGGTACCACTCATTGATTGGTCGGTGCTCTCCGACCTCTTTGGCAGTGATCATTTTCCCATTAACATTCACATATCTGGTTTCCATCCTACTCCAACACGATACCCTCACTGGATTATTTCCAAGGCTGACTGGGGGAAATTCCGTTCCCTCATTCACCTTCACAACGATGTCTTCCCCACCATCGATGAACTGGTGGAGTATTTTACTTGTTCTGTCCTGCTCGCAGCGAATTCCAGCATTCCTCGTGGTTCTACTACTCCTGGTCACGTTCCTGTGCCTTGGTGGTCCGAGGAATGCAGTTTGGCTATTAAAGCACGGAAGCGTGCTCTGCGTGTCTTCAGTTCACATCCTACGGAGGAGAACTTGATAGTTTTTAAGCGTTCTCGTGCCAGAGCTCGTTTTGTCCTCCGCTGTGCAAAACGCACATCGTGGGAAACTTTTGTCTCTTTTCTGTCCCGTCGCACTCCGGCACAGAGGGTGTGGACTGCTGTTCGCCGCATGTATGGCAAGTGTCGCCGGACTATCATTCCCGGCCTTGCCATAAGCGGATCGCATTACACCAGCGAACAGGATATCGCCGACGCCCTTGCTACTTCGTTTGCTGCTACTAGCCAAACGAATAGTTACGACAGAGCTTTTATACCTCTCAAGGAATCTCCCGAGCGGATAGTCCTTCCTTTTAATAGTGACTGTACTGAACCGTACAACGCACCCTTTACCGTAGCGGAGTTAGAGCACTCTTTGTCACTTGCTAAAGATTCCTCTCCTGGTCCAGATGACATCCATCGACAAATGCTGCTTCACCTTCCACCTTCGGCTTCGTCTTTTCTGCTTGGTATTTATAATCGTATCTGGCACGAGCAGGTCTTTCCGTCCTCCTGGCGAGTGGGTATTGTCATCCCTATCCCTCGACCTGGAAAAGACAGGACACTTCCCTCTAGTTACCGCCCTATTTGCCTAACGAGTGTTGTTTGTAAGACCTTCGAACGGATGATTAACACTCGTTTAGTGTGGTGGCTAGAGACGCATAACCTGCTCACCAACATTCAGTGCGGTTTTCGTCGCCATCGCTCTAGTGTCGACCATCTGACACGCTTAGAGGCTTACATCCAGAATGCCTTTCTGCTGAAGCAGCATGTCGTGGGTGTCTTCTTTGATTTAGAGAAGGCCTACGACACCACCTGGCGCTATGGAATCCTTCGTGCTGTGCACGGTTACGGTTTACGCGGTCACTTAGCGCTGTTCATTTTAAACTTTTTACGACTTCGAAAATTTCGTGTCCGCATTGGTAATACCCTGTCACAGGAAAAGATTCAGGAGAATGGTGTGCCTCAGGGGTCCATCCTGAGTGTCACGCTCTTCGCCGTAGCAATCAACGGAATCGCTGATGTTGTTCGTAGCGGAATCCCGATGTCACTGTATGTTGACGACTTTGCAATTTACTATCGCTCTTATAATCTCGAGCACATTGAGCGCCAACTGCAGCTGACCTTAACATCAATCGCAGACTGGGCCCTTCGCACCGGCTTTCAGTTCTCACCTACGAAAACTCAGTGTATCCACTTTCATCGAGTTCGCGGCGTACACCCTCCTCCTGATTTTTATTTGCGTGGCACACGTCTACCGTTTGTCCCGCACCTCAAGTTCCTTGGCCTGCACTTCGACAGTAAGCTGACGTGGGAGTACCATATTCGCCAGCTTCGTGCTTCCTGCGATCGCTCACTTCGAGTACTCCGCCTTTTATCCGGAGTTTCTTGGGGCGGTGATCGTAGTTATGTTACGATTGTATCGATCACTGGTGCGATCAAAGTTAGACTACGGTAGTTTTATCTATGTTGCGGCGTCCGCCTCTAAACTTCGTCTTTTAGATACTGTACACCATGCTGGTATCCGTCTTGCTACTGGGGCTTTCCGCACCAGTAGAGTTGAGTGTCTATATGCTGAGTCTGGAGAACCACCACTGTCGGTCCGTCGTTCGATTTTATTGTGTTCGTATGTCGCAAGGTTGGCAGCCCATCCGGGTCATCCTTCTTTTAAATGTGTCCTGCGTCCTGACCTTGCTCACCGTTATCTGCGCAACACAACTATATCGCGCCCAAGCGGTATTCGGTTCCGCGAACTACTTGACAAACACGATCTCCGCATGCCTGCTGTAGAACGATTCTCTCTAGGACGCTCTGCTCCTTGGCAAGTCCGGCGCGCGCAATTCGACCTGGAGCTCTCAGGCTATGCTAAGCTTTCCACCCCGCAATCGGTGTATCGCCAAATATTCACCGAACTGGGCCGCCTCCGGACTTTCACCCCGGTTTTTACCGATGGGTCCCAGGTGGGTGGAGCTACGGGATGTAGTTTCGTGTGTAACGACGAGGCGCACCAGTACCGACTTCCGGACCATAGTTCGGTTTTTACTGCCGAGCTGTTTGCTATATTTTATTGTTTACTTTTTATTTCTAACTCGGCTCCCGGCAATTTTATCATTTGTTCAGACTCTCTGAGTGCCATTCAGTCCTTGGACCAGTTTATCGGCACCTCAGCATTCGTTTTAAAAATACAGGCTCTTATTTCGCAACTGCTCTCGCGCGGATACCAGTTGCTTTTTACCTGGACCCCAGGCCACGTGGGTATACCCGGCAATGAGAGCGGATGCGGCTGCTAAAACTGCTTGCCGTTTGCCGGATGCTGCCACACACAGTCTGCCATATGTCGATGTGCAGCGCCATTTCCGTCGGCATCTTTTATCGATCTGGCAGCAGTCATGGAAGGAATTCTCTGGCTCTCAATTGCGGACCATTAAAGACAGCGTAGATCCCTGGATGACATCCTGCAGGGACTCCAGGCGGGCTGAAGTTATCCTCACCCGCCTGAGGATAGGTCACACACGGGCGACACATGGATTCCATTTGCGTGGCGACCCGGCGCCTGTCTGCCCTTCGTGTAACATCCAACTTTCTGTGGCCCATATCCTTATAGACTGTCCGCAATACGCTCGTGAGCGCCAGTCGGTTGGCCTGGGGTGTACGCTTGCCTCAATTTTGGGTGACGACCCGGTGTCTGCCTGTAAGGCCCTACGGTTCGTTGCACAAATTGGGTTCACGAAGGAAGTATAACGTGTTTTTAGTGTGTGGAATTTTTTTAGCTTTTTAGCATCGGTTTTTGTGTTTTACGTTTTAGTGTTTTAAGTGCTTAGTTTTAATGTGTTTTAGCTTTGATCTTTTACACATTTTAATGAATGGTTTTACCAAGTTTTAACTTAGCGCACTCATGTGCCGTTTGGTGTTGTTATCTCTCTGCGTTTTTAGTTGCCATTTTAAACTTCACATTTTAGGCAGTTTTTAGGCGAGTTTTAGATTTTTTACTTTCTGACCTAGGGCCCAAATGACCTAGTTGTCGACGGGCCCCTAAACTCCATCCATCAATCCATCCATCTTCTAAACTATATCGCCTCACAGGCGTTGCACTCATTGTAAAAATTCAGACACTAATGTCATAGTTGCTCTCGCGCAGATACCAGTTTGTTTTTATTTAGGTGGGTATTCCCAGCACTGAAGCGGCGGATCAGGCTGCTAAGTCTGCATGTTGTCTGCCGGGGTAATCAATCTGAACTCTGTCCTAGATGGATGCACAGCGCTACTTTCGTTATCATTTATTTGCTGTATGGCAGCAGTCATGAGTGGCACTCAACTGCGGACTATCAAGGACACCGTCCATCCCCGGCTGACATGCAGTGATTCCAGGCGGTCGGAGGTGCTTCTAACTCGCTTAAGACACGGGCCACCCACGTCATCTTTTGCGCGGCGACCCGGCCCCTCTGTGTCCATCGTACAGCGCCGACCTCTCCGTGTTGCATGTCCCTCCGACTGCCCGTCCGTCCCTCCGACAGAGCAAAATGTTATGTTAGAAACCGAATCGTCTGAAAATATGGAGAAGGTAATTAACAGCGAAAGTTTAAGGGGGAAAGAATTGAAAATGGAAAAAGCTAGGAAAAGGAACCCACTCTTAATATTATATGACGTATTGTTGAATGAAAAAGAAAATATTTAGAGGAATCTTTAATGCCAAAATTTTTGTGGTAATGTAACTTTGGAAGAATTTGATAAAGAGAGAAATTTTCGTTTTAAAACTGGTCCAAGAAATAGAAATACAGTACATCACTTCATTGATGCTTCACCAACTATGAGGAAGATTTTATTGCAGAAAGGTTGTGTGTATTGTGGGTTTCAGGCAATAAGCATGAAAGACTATGTTGTAGTAGTTAGGTGTATAAAATGCCAGGAGTATGGACATATTGCTATACGGTGTCAGAAGAAGCAAGTAATTTGTAATCACTGCGGTGGAGAAAAACATGTGAAGAAAGATTGTCCAAAGAAGGAACAAAAGGCTATTTGTGTACCATGTGAAAGCAGGAAGAGAATTTTAGCTGATAAGGATCCAAATCAAAAGTGGAAGACAGAACATGTTTGCCACGGAGATAAAAATTGTCCATTATATAAATTATATTTTGATAGGCTAACTGCATGAACAGATTATGGACAAGATACCCCTTATTGAGAAGAGGAAGAAATTAGAAGGAGGCAAAGAAGATACTTGCAGGCACAGGTATACAGCAAGAAACTGCTAATACAAGACACAGCTACATGTTTTAATGTGAAGTTTTTTAGCCTAGTAAGAAGCTTTCAAGAGATAACGGAAATGGATCTTTTAGCTATGTTAAAATGTTTAATATGGGAGGTAGAGGATGTCCATATTGATATTTTATTGGTATTATTTGTGAATTATGAAAATGAACAAGTGTTAAGGAAAATATATAAGAAAAGTTTTGTTCATGACCTAAATTCGAGACAAGGAAGTATTTTGTATTGGATAATAAATTCGAGACAAGGAAGTATTTTGTATTGGATAATAAGGCAGAAGAGGGTAAGGAATCTCATTGTGACAAAGCTTATTTGGCGAAGAAAGAAATCCTTTGGCTTTGATCACATGTGGGAGAGACAAGTAGTATAATGCTATGGCTAGAGAGTCACATATATTATTTAGAATAGGGAAAATCAATGCACAGAAGTCCAACACAGTAATGGCAGAAATAAGGAAGCTTATTCAAGAAATGGCTTTGGATATAGTCTATATCCAGGAACCACATGTAGTAAGAGGAAAACCAATTTATATGCCGGTGACATCAAGGGTAGTAATACATGGACAATATCCTAAGGCACTAATTATTATTAATATTAAAGAAATCCAAGTATTGAAAGTAACTCAACTGTATGATGAATATGTCAATTGCATAGAACTACAATACAGAAGTATGGATTTTATTTTATGTAATCATTACTTTCAATACATGGATGATATACAGGTGCATCTAAGTAAAATGATGAATGTATTAGACACATATTTAGGGAAAGCAGTTATATACACTAGATTGCAATGCCAAATATATGTGGTGGTATAGTAAACATCCTGATAGACACTGCGAACATGTGGAGGAAGTCATAACGAACTACAAATTTGAGGTTATGAATCAACTCAAACATAAACATAAAATGCAATTAGAAATAGAAAGAAGGGCTTCATGGGACAACTTCGTAGAAGAAAAAAATTTAAAATCAAATGTTTGGGTTGTGCCACGGAAATTAGCCATGGAGAAAATAGCCACACCAGAATTTCTCTCAACTTTGGATAGAGGGGATGGAACTAAAATGAAGACTTGGAAGGAATCAGTTAATCTACTACTAACCAAACTATTACCATCAGACAACCAAGAAGAAAACACACTAGAACATACACAGAAAAGGGAACAACTCCACATAGATACAACAATGATCGTGTTGTTTATCCGTATGATGTAACTGAGGTTAAATTAGCTATTAGAGAGATGAAGGAAAAGAAAATGCCTGGACCAGATGGAATTCAAGCAGAAGTTATTCAGAATCTAGAAACAGCTATAGCCCTGCTTATCTGTCAACTGTTAAACGAATGTCTTGTAATCAGACGGGTGCCGTACTGCTGGAAAGAAGCTGGTGTAATAATTATTAAACAATTTAAAGATAAAGATTCGGCTCAGTCTAAGTCATACTGTCCTATAAGTTTGCTAAATACACTAGGCAAGGTACAGGAAAAAATTTATATAAGAGAATAACTGAATTTCGACTAATGCTAGGTATGACCGAGAGGCAATATGGTTTCCACAAGGGAAGATCCACAGAGGTTGTGATCAGCGCAGCTATAAATACAGTTATGTCAAGTGAGAGTAAATATGTTGTTGGGATCTTCTTTGACATATTAGGTGCATTTGACAATCTTTGATGGCCTGAGCTATTTAAAATATTAAGAGGAAAAGGATACCCTGTATGTTTGTACAACTCTCTGAAGGATTATTGTAAAGGTCAAGGAGTTTAATTAGAAGGTGCAAATATTAAGATCATCAGGGAAATAACTAAAGGCTGTCCACAAGGATCCATTCTTGGCTCACTTTTTTGGGACATCTTAACAGAACCTTTATGGAAATTCTAACCCAAACCGAAGTAATAAGCATTGTTATAACTTATGCGGACGACTTAATGCTATTAATTGATGTTGCCAGTAAAGAAATAGAAGAGAAATCATGGGTGGCAGTCAAGATTCTATGTGAATGGTGCAGTGATGTTAAATTGGAAATTGCTCCATATAAGACAGCTTTTATGATACTTAAGGGGAAGCTACAGTGAAACCCAATAATTAAAATTAAAAGGCAGAAGAGTTTTAAGCATTTGAGGATCTATATTGACAAGAAGCTAAATTTTTATACACATATACAAGCTACAAGATCAAAAGCTAACAATATAATGATGAAACTTGCATCAATGGCACAGAGAAACTACAAAAATTCCTTTAGACGCTACAAAAACAGCACAGCAATAATGATAAGAATTATGGGATATGGAGCAGGTACTTGGGCACACAGAGTAAGACTAAGGAAAAAACGTAATTGTCCGAGAAGAACACAAAGCCAAATATTACTATGTTGTTTAGGTATAGTTAGCACCACTTCAACAAGGGCAACTGGTTATTTTGTCTGTGTGGCCAATTGATTTAATCAAAATGAAAGGAGCAACCTTCTGGCTGAAAAAGCAGAAATATGACAAGAGTGCAGCAGATTATTGGTAAATTATGTACGACTAAAAGAGAAATTAGATGTGCACTGATAGAGGAATGGTAGACAGAATATGGGGGAAATAGAAATAGGAAGAAGAGGTTTAGAATTTTATCCAGACATAGCGGAGAGACTATGTCTAAAGAGAATTAAACCTGCAATGGAAGGTGTATAATACCTAACCAGTCATGGATCTTTTAATACATGTTTTAAGAAGATCGGACATAGGGATGATGATTTATGTGATACATTCAAGATTAGTAACACTTCTGAACATGCACTGTTTGAATGCCTAGAAAATAATGGAATACTAGGTACAGGAAGAATACATTTAGTGGGCAAACAAATATGGAAAATTGTAAGAAGTACAACAGATTTTAAAACCCTAGAAGATATAGTGCGAATCCTATCAATTAAAAGAATGCACAAATACTATTATCCATGCAATTCAGGATTAACAGAATAATTCAAGATATAGAAATGGAACACACTTAGAAATCCATATCATATAGCCACGAGAGAAATGTATTTGAAGAAATAGAGAAATGAACATAATTGAATTCAGACAGTATTTTCGACCAGTAATTGAAGTTTTGGTGTAATTACCAATGGGGATTTCGTAGCTGAGTAGAAGAAAGGATAAGAAGAACAGGGAAGACATCGGGTGTCTAATTTATTAGAGTTAGGTTTAGACAAATTAACTAACCTTCTCAAGTTTTAAGAGCTATTATATTTTTCAAGTGGAGTATTCATGCAACACAATTAAGGTAGAGAATTATAGTTAGGTTTCAGCAGTCAACATACCCTTTTTTTTCTATTTTCAACGAGATATATAACTGTATTTAAGTATTATTTAAAGTAAAGATGACTACTGATTAGAAATTTATTTAAAACAATTGTACAGCTACTAGGATAGTAGCTTTAGGTTAGTTTAGTATAAGCCTCATGTTTAGGTATAGATTTGTCACTAGTCCTTTTTTCCAACATACCCACGCATACCCGAGAGAAAGAACTCATTTCAAAATGATTCAGTTAGCCAGGCAAATATGCAAAATTGCCGACTTAATATAGAGCATCAACATTGGAGTATGACTGCAGCTTTTACAGATCTGTCACCTTAACATGGGTCTTGAAAATAACAACAGCTGTCCCTACAACTACATATATTAGTTACAAAACCTATAGAATGCAAGACAGTTACCACAATATAGGAAGTTTAAATATACTTTTGTTATATTTTGCATTACGAATTTGCCAGAAGGGAGGTGATCGTTGTGTTCTGATACTACAGTGAAGAATCACTACTTGAAGGAACCCATCTTCAGCCAAGTAACAATGTACCAAAAGTATTTTGCTCTTATGGTTATACATAAATACTCGGGGGCATTGATTATTTTTGGAACTGAAATAGTCAAAACTTTTATTGAAAACAGTCTTTTTTTCCTACTGCTAGTTTGTCAACAAGGATTGTAAAAATTTCAGGTTAATGAAAATAAAATAGTGGATTTTTAGTTTTGTTTTTCATAGATACATTTCTTTAAATATTACAGCAAAACTCACCAAAATGACTGACTACAACTGATGCTCTGCCATCAGTGCATCCTGGCTGTTCCTGGCCTCCATTGGGGAAGAAGTCAACATGTCCAATGGGCTGCAGTAGTCCAAATCCATTAGTCCAAACAGGACTGCCATCTGTATGGATAACATCCACAAACTCGGCATCATTGGCATCCAATTTGCGATGCAAGTCCAGAATTATATTCCTCCTAAAGATCGGTGACGCAGGATCAAGTCCTTTGAAATTAAATAAAATCTTGTTTCTTTATTATTCACATTTAATTTCCTATAAAGCTTTAATCCTCACAAGTTTCCCTTTGAGGCTGCTTTATATGCTCACAGCAGAATTTTGTAATTGTAATTTTTGCAATTATTTTCTTTAGTACTACTGGAAACGTGCCTTCTGATATAACTGCATTTATCATTTGAACTAAAGGTTCTAGTAAATAAGGTGAACTTTGAGTAACGATGATATTTCATCTAATGCTTCAGATTTCTTATTTTTCATGTCCTTTACTACAGGGCTTTCGTATTGGTTCTTCACCGCCGCACGGCCTTTTGCCTGTGCGAGTTTGAAGCTGCTGCGGCCGGGTTTGCCGCTACTAACAGGCCGCACGTAAAACATGTATACAAATCTTACCTTATAGAAAATGCTGGAAATGTGAACAATGGTTCTGTTTTCGTGAACTGACAGAAGAAGAGAAATCATATGGGTGGTTTCAACAAGATTCTGCTACTGCAAGTACAGATCGTGACTGAAAAAATGGGGTCAAAATGTCATTTCGGTACCTCTCTTTATTTACAGTCTGGTCATAAAATATTGGACCAATTGTGCATCACACTAACAGCACACCAAACTCCAAATCTCCGATCATAATGAGGGATTTCTTGAACGTGATGTGAATTTTGAGATGCCCAGTACCGACTGTTATGAGTGTTCACACAACCATTTTGATGAAACCAGGCCTCATCTGAAAAGAACAGAAGCTGTGGATCGATTAAACCATCGTTCACGACATTTCCAGTATTGTCTATAAGGTAAGACTTTTATACATGTTTTACGTGCGGCTTGTTTAGTAGCGGCAAACCCGGCTGCGGCAGCTTCAAACTCGCACAGGCAAAAGGCCATGCGGCGGTGAAGAACCAATTCGAAAGCCCTGTATTTTTATAAGTTCTTCCTTTGTTATTTCATCTATATAGATTGAGTTTATTATGTGTCTTGTGGTGCATTTATAGTTACTATTTGCCTTATTTATTGTTGATAGCTGTTCTACTTGTTTAAGGAAGTTTGATTAAATATATTGCTTATCTCTTCTGGTTTGTAAATTAACATATTGTCTTTCTTTACTTTTAAATTGTTTATGTCTGATTCTGCAAGGCTTACAATCATTTTTATTATACTCCAAGTTTTTTAGTTATATTCGTGGGTTTAAGTATTCTTTGTTTAATATACTCTGATTTACTTTGCTTTATTGTTTCTTTATATACTTTTTTTTTGTTTGTTTTAAGTATGCCATTTTTTCAGTTTCCCGTTTAGTTTCTTTATGTCATAACTAAGTTTTAGTTGAATTTTTGCCACCTTAATATCTTTGTTTACCTACTGTACTTGGTACTTTGATATTTGCTTTTTTATTTTTGGATCTAAATAATAGTTAAATATATTTTAAAAATTCTCCCATTTTGTATCTATATTTCTTTCATTAAATACTGCTTCCCATGTCTCCTTATGTAGTAACATGCATAGTTCTGTGACATTTGACTCATTTGTTGCTCCGATAATTTTGTGTAGGATTTGTTCTTTTGGTGCATTAAATTGTATATCTATTTCTTGAGCATAATGATCTGATAAATAGCTTTTTATTACTTTTGTTTGATACTGGTGTGGTGGGAAGTTTGTAATAATTTGGTCAATTATAGTCGCTGTGGTTTTAGTTACCCTAATTGGTACATTTATTGTTGGGTGCAAATTCAGCATATTTACAGTATCTTTTAGTTGTTTATAGTCATTATTATTTCTATCGATATTTATATTAAGGTTTATGTAGCCCGTTTGGCAGCTAACCCTGGTCATCCGTCCTTTCAATGCGTATTGTATCCAGACCTTGCGCACCGTTACCTGCAAAATACTACTATATACCGCCACTGTGGTATAAAGTTTCAAGAATTGCATTCCGCACAATCCCTTCAGCTGCCTGCTGTAGAACGTTCTTCTCTTGGCCGTTATCCTCCCTGGCAACTCCAGCATGCCAGTTTCGACCTGGAGCTTTTGGGCTGCGCTAAATCAACTACCCCTCATTCGGTTTTTTGCCGAAATCCTGGGCCGTTATCGAAGCTATACTCTGGTATTTACCGACGGCTCCCAGGTGGGGGTAGCTACAGGATGCAGTTTCATATGTAACGGTGAGGCTCACCTGTATCGTCTTCTGGACTATAGTTCCGTTTTCACTGCCAAGCTGTTTGCCATCTTTTATTTTTTACTTTTTATTTCCAGCTCAAATCTGGGAAATTTTATTATCTGTTGTGACTCTTTGAGCGCTATTCAGGCGCTGCAACAGTTTGTTGGCAACTCGGCAATGATTCTGAAAATACAGACACTCGTATCTCAGTTGCTCTCTCGCGGATACCAGTTCGTTTTTACCTGGATCCCGGGCCATGTGGGTATTCCGAGCAACGAGGAGGCTGATGCAGCTGCTAAGTCTGCTTGTCGCTTGCCAGGATTATCAACGCGCACACTGCCTTATACAGATGTGCGGCGATACTTTCGTCTACATTTATTAACTGTATGGCAGCACTCATGGGAAGCGCTGGCTGGCACTCAATTGCAGACAGTTAAGGACGGTGTTCAACCCTAGCTGACCTCCTGCAGGGATTCCAGGCAGGCTGAAGTTATTCTAACCCACCTGAGGATAGGGCACACACGAGCCACACATGGCTACCTTTTGCGTGGCGACCCGGCACCTATTTGTCCTACATGTGACATCGAACCGTCCATCGCACATATATTACTCGACTGTCTGCAATACGCTCGTGAGCGCCAATCTATTGGCCTGGGGTCTACACTAGCCTCTATTCTAGTCAACGACCTGGAATCTGTAGCTAAGACTCTACAGTTCGTCGCCGATATTGGCTTCGATAGACAGGTGTGACATGTGATTTTAGCCTTTTAAGATTTCTTTTACATGTTTTAACGTCTCGACTTTTTAAACCTCAGACTTGTTTTTCTTTTTAATTTATGATGGATTTTATATTTTTTGCAGTTTTATGATATTTTAGACCTTTTATACCTCACATTTTACCGCGTTAGTTTAGAATTTTACCCATCTCTTTTAATTTTCATTTTAACTATGTGAGTGTGTTTTAGACCGTTTAACTGTGGGCCCAAATGACCTCGTTATTGTATTTTTGGTTATCTGGCTGAGGTTTTACATACTCAGCCCATTTGACAAGTTTCCCTGTTCTATACTATTAGCATTTAGTGTGAATGGTAATGGGATTACATTTGTTGTGTTTATTGCACCTGTTTCTATGATAGTCTCTTTTATTTTACTGGTCAACCATTTCTTTTCCCTTTTATTAAAATGTAGTCCATGTGTTGTAAACACTTTCCTATCTGCAATTGATACATCTATCATTGTTGCATTTCTGAAGGTTTCACAAATTCATTTTATAGTATTATTACTTTTTCTTACCTCTTTGTTTACAAATGCTGCTCTGTCCAGATCATGCCTATGTGGTAAATTTACCACAAGTACACCTGTGTATTGCATTTTTCCTATACACCTTTTTAGATTCTTTTTTATATTATAACCAGCATCTATTTCAATATCATTTGCCCACCCCTCCCCCCAATAATCACTATATGGTCCTTTGTAGACAGATTTTCATTTTAATAGTCACCATGTTTTACCACTTCACTTAACAGTGCATTAGATTTCACCAAACTTTCCACTTGGACGTCATCTTGCGTTTCCAATAGGATCTTGCTAAGACCTCTACCATGACTGTCAGCTTATATTTTTAGCTGGTGTTTCCTTGTCTTCTTTGCTGTTCACAATGTGGTTATATATCACATCAGTGTATTTTAAACAATGTTTAATGTTTTTCTTCTTATCTGACATTAACTGAATGAAAATTATCCATTTAGCAATATCAATGCAACATTTTCAAAAAATAAACAGGTGTACATACATCTTTCAAATATGTCCTTTGCTGTAGGTATAGATGACCTTTTAAATCATGTAATACCTTAAACGTACGTATTTTAGAAAACTAATATTGTAAATTGTCCTTTTCTCATTGGCAAAATCAAAATTTACAAAGTTGGTAAGTTGCTGCTCTGGAAAGTTGGTGTTTTTTATTTCTAACTATCAGAATCACTGCCAACACATTGTTCACAAAAGAATACAAATGTCCCTTATAAATGAATTTGCTCTTACATGCAGTTCTGGTTTTTCAGTCCTTTTTCGGGGACACACCTCACATTTCCCAGAAGACAATGGGAGAACCTTTTGATGCCCATCAGTGCTGGGAATAATGTTGACACCAGCATCATCCAATTACTATAAATCCTTAGTATCTAGATGACCCAAATTCGTAACTTCATCATAGTAAAGAAGCTCAAACTGAGCTTTTATTTTAGCAGAATTGCATCTCATTCTCTATTGAATTTGTGTTGAATGGACAAGATGTATATGTCCAAAGCTGATTTTGCTTCACAAACTGGAACTTTACAGCCTGGCAGATCTTGTCCTAACATTCTTGGAGGTGCAGACTTTTCCACAAGATGCCATCCTTTCTTTTGAAATATCCCTGAGACTATGACGGCACATCTTCTTCATTATCACTGTCTGCCTCTTGCTTTGCGTCTATCTCTCTGAAATGTGGTCATTTTGGTCCTCAGACTATTTATCTCGTATTCAGTTGCTACCATCTAGATAAGATCCTGTGACTTTGTTTTACTCAAATCTGTAATCCATTTTTCCATTTAAGCAATTGTATTAGCACACAAACAGGGTATAGTTACCTACTTACCAGAGAACATGTATTTACTGAGCAAGATAGTGCATGAAACTGCTCAACTTACACATTGTTATATGAGGAACTATTGATTGAAAGGTACACGGAAGGCCATTGTAACAAAATTTATGTAACATTGTCACCAGCATATCAACATTATAGTGGGGTATATTTTACCCCACGCGTGTGCTTAAGGGTTAAATTAGTTCCAGTATTCTAATGGTGATTGTTCATACAGTGAAGCCAACATACTAACCACACTTTTGCATATGATTTATGGAAATGTTTGAAACAGTGAAACTTTGCCAAATTTGTTAAAATTTATCACTAGGATAATTACACTTTAGTTTCACTTACTAGGTTATGTTATTTTTGGACACTTGTCTTAATGGCAACTCCCACCAACATCTGTGTGCCTACTGAATTCAAGGCTGGAATCTTTCTTTGAACTGCTCATGGTTCTCCCCTCTCTTTTAATTGTAAATTTCATGATATTGTCAACTGTGGAATTTAAAATTTTGTCACTTTGTGTGTATTTTTTTCACACATTAAGTTGGGCATTGGTTTTTGCCTGTTTTAAAAGTTTTATTTCTGGTTTTATGCCATCATATTTTAATGATAACATATAATGTTAATTTAATGGTACCCATAGTTAAGAGGAACGGGGCTAGTGGCGGCGCCGTGGCCGAGCGGTTAGCGCGCTCGCCTATCACCTAGGCGGCCCGGGTTCGATCTCAGGGACCCGCATGTGGTATTCGTGGTGGACGAAGCGGCGTCAGGGCGGGTTTTCTCCGGGTGCTCCGGTTTCCCCCGCCATCTCATTCCACCGGTGCTCCATCTTCATTTCATGTATCATCAGTGTCACCGCCTGCGGTGCCGTAGTAGTAAAAGCGGGCGTTAAACACTACAACAACAACAGGGGGCTAGCAGTCGAATATGCAGATAATATAACAATAAAAATCTGATGTGTTGCACTCAAATGACTTTCTCTAGTCTTTTACTAACCATTCCTACAAAATCTTTATCGTTTGCTCAGACTCCTTGAGCGCTCTTCAGGCCCTGCAACGGTTTCTCGGCACCTCGGCTTTAATTGTTAAAATTCAGACACTGATCTCTCAGCTACTGTCTCGCGGATACCAGTTTGTTTTTATGTGAATCTAGGCCATGTGGGTATTCCGGGCAACGAGGCGGCGGATGCAGCTGCGAAGTCTGCATGTCGCCTTCCAGAGTATTCCACCCGCACGCTCCCCTATATAGATGTGCAGAAATATTTCCGTCGCCATCTATTTTCTATCAGGAATCTTGGGAAGCGTTATCTGGCACTCAATTACGGGCAATCAAGGACACGGTACAACTCTGGCAGACCAGCTGCAGGGATTCCAGGCAGGAAGAAGTGGTCTTAACCCGCCTGAGGATAGGCCACATTCGAGCCACGCATGGACACCTTTTGCGTGGTGCTCTGGAGCCTGTGCGACGTGCAATGTTCCACTCTCCATCGCACATGTCCTCCTTGATTGTCCGTGATACGCTCGTGAGCGCCAGTTTTTAGATTGCCTTATCTTTTGGTTTCTTAACGTTTTAGGTTTCGAGTTTAACTGTTTTTACTTTGTAGCAATTTTAAGCTTCAGTTTTTAGCATTTTAACTGGAACGTTTTAATAGCTGAGTTTAGCTGCTTTTATCTATTTTAAGTTTCGGTTTTTAGTTTTTTATGAGTGATGTTTTAACCCTTGATCTTTCGTGATTTTACTTTTGGACTCGGGGCCCTAATGACCAAGTTGTCGACGGGCCCTTAAACTCCATACACTCACTCGCTTTCGCGAGCCGTTCACTGCACATGCGCTCTAAAAGCCTCCGGTAGAACGGTATTCTCTTGGCCGCTATCCTCCTTGGCAACTCCAGCGTGCCCAGTTCGACCTGCAGCTTTCGGAGCGTCCTAAGGTGGCTCAATCGGTGTTTCGGCAACTATTCACCGAGCTCCTGGGACGTTACCGGACTTACAATCCGTTATTTACAGACGGATTCGAGGTGGGTGTTCTACAGGATGTAATTTTGAAAACAATGGTGAAGCTCACAAGTTCAGACTTCCGGACAACAGTTCTGTTTTTACTGCTGAGCTGTTTGCTGTATTTTATTTTTTACTTCTTACCTCCAGCTCAGTTCCCGACAATTTTATCATCTTCTCTCTGAGTGCAATTCGGTCTTTGCAACAGTTTATGGCACCTCAGCATTCGTTGTAAAAATACAATCGCCTCTAACTTGCTGCTTCGCGGCTATCAGTTGGTTTTTACCTGTACCCCAGGCCATGCGGGTATTCCCGGCAATGAGGCAGCGGATGCGGCTGCTCAGGCTGCATGCCGCTTGCAGGATGTTGTTTACACACCCTGCCTAATGTCGATGTTTAGCGGCATTTCCGTCGCCATCTTTTATTGGTGTGGCAGCAGTCATGGGAAGCATTCTCTGGCACTCAATTGCGGACAGTTAAAAACAGCGTGCAACTTTGGATGACATCCTGCAGGGATTCCAGGCGGGCAGAAGTTATTCTCACCCACCTGAGCATAGGCTACACGGAGCGTCCCATGGGCATATTTTGCGTGGGGACCCGGCGCTTCTATGTCCTACATGTAACATTCAACTTTCTGTGGTCCACATCCTTATAAACTGTCCGCAATACGCGGCGTTCCGTTGACTTGGGGTGTACACTTCCCTCAGTTTTGGGCAACGACCCAGTGTCTGTCTGTAAGACGCTGCGGTTCTTTGCCCAAATTGGATTTACTAAGGAAATATATTTTGTGCTTTGGTTCGAGCTTTTTAACGTTTTAGCTTTCATCTCCAGTATTTTAACCGTTAATGTTTTACCTTTTCATGTCTTAACCGTTTAGTTTTAATGTTCTGTTTTAGCTTTCAGCTTTTTGCCCCTTTTAGTGCATGGACGTTTTCAGGTTTCAAGTTAGCGCAATAATGTGCCATTTGGTAATTTTGCCTGTTTACGCTTTTGTCTCTTTTAATCTTCACCTTTTAGCCAGGTAACTGCGGCTTTTAGTTTTTATATTTTGACTTTGGGACCAAATGACCTAGCTGTCGACGGTCCCTTAAACTCACTCCATCCACCCATCCATCCATCCATCTATCCACCCATCCATCCATCCATCCATCAATCCGTCCATCCATCCGTCCGTCCATCCGTCCATCCTTCCATAGCTCCTAGTTCTCCAAATTATTGTGGGGGTTCCTCACCTGGAAGGCCTGACTCCCTCGGTGTGGGCTCCTCTTCGTGGTGAGGGAGTCAGTCAAATCGCCCACCCACGTGTAGGCCGTGCGTGGAGACCCGTGTCGGTGGAAAGGATTATCCTGGTGGTTGAGGGGTGCGTATCTGAGCCCGGGACAGTTTCTTTTCTGAATCCGGGGAGGGTGCGCATTTCCGATACACTGCTTTGGTTTCTGCTTCATCTAAACGGGAGGCTAGGGACTAACCCACCCCTAGTCAATCGGCCAGGATTAGGTATTGCACTGAACTCCAGGGTGAGTGGGACGGCGAGCCCGCTATATCCCCTGTGTAGCCCTGTCATCCCAGTGGGATGACCCCTCGTTGGGCTCCGTGGTGGGTGGGGAGCACTGGGGGATGAAATTTCTATCGCTATTTTATGGCTTCAAACACCGTCAAACGAAGACGTCAAGTACCAGAGGAAAGAGAGGTTAACGTAGTTTCAACGGCTCGTTACCTAGTGATTCATCGAGCAGAAGAGGGTCAGTCGTTTATTAAAGTCAACCCCTTTGTCATCCAGGCGGGTCTTGACAAAATAGCTGGTCCGGTTAAGTCCTGCAATCGACTGCGCAATGGTTCTTTGCTGGTTGAGACCTTCACGGCTACGCAGCTCGAGAAGATCTTGAAGGCGAAACTTCTCCACGGGTACCCCATCCGTGTGGAGAAGCACCGTAGTCTCAACTATTCCAAGGGCGTCATCACCACGAACTTGTTAGATGATATGACGGAGGAGGAGATCAAGGGCTACCTTGCAGATCAGGGCGTGACGGAAGTCTATCGTGTGCGCGCAATGAGGGATGGTGCTCAGGTGGCTACCCGCACCCTCTTCATCACCTTTGACCGTCTGGATCTTCCTACCAAACTTAAGGCTGGCTATGAAGTAATAAATGTTCGACCATATATCCCTCGGCCAATGCGTTGCTTTCAGTGTCAACGTTTTGGCCACACTAAGTTGTCCTGTAAGGCTACCACCGCTGTTTGTGTTCAGTGTGGGAAGGATGCTCACGAAGGGCCTTGTCCATCCGTGCCTTCCTGTGTGAACTGTCGTGGGTCCCATCCATCATCTTCTCGCGATTGTCCGCGTTTTCAGGACGAAAAAGCAATACAAGAGCTGCGTGTCAAAGAACGTATATCGTTTACGGAGGCACGCAAACGTCATCTTGCTCGTCAGCCATCTGTCCTAAAATTCGGTACCTTCAGCTCCATAGTCTCTAGACAGGTGCCAAAGCGCGATATGGGTACCCAGACGTGCCCTTTAACGGTCACCACAGTCACTCCTACCCACACTCCAGGTCGTCCTTCCGACTCCGCTAGCCCCAAGAAGATCATAACAATAAGTACTGAGACACGTAAATTTAAGACCCAGCCTCAGCGCACTGATTTCCTGAAGGACCCTCCGGCCCCTGTTCGCCGCCAGGGTACTCCTTCAGCCTCTTCACCCTCGCCACCTCGCAGAGCACGCTCTCAGGATGGGCGGGGGCGTAGTCGTGTCCAGAGGAGTTCGTCACCTCCCATGCCCACAGGCAACCGGTTTGAGGTTCTCACTCCGGTCTCCACTGACCCTGACCCTCTTCATTCCGAGGAGCCCATGGAACAAGAACCTCTTCCTAAAAGCCCTACGAGGAACCAGAAGGGCAAGTTGAAACGGCAACCTTCGCTTAAGTGAACTTTGTAAACAGCTTCTCCCATTGCCTCCGGATGTCAATCGTTCAATGGAATGTACGCGGCGTACGCGCTCACAGGGCTGATCTACAGTTACTTAACACTTCGCTGTGTCCCAGTATCCTTTGCTTACAGGAGACTAAGCTTCGTCAGCAGGACTCCTTTACTTTCCCTGGCTTCATTCCGGTGCGCTTTGACCTCGCACCGGAGCCTGGTACTCCTGCCCATGGGGGTGTCATGCTACTCATACGTGACGACGTTTTTTACCAGCTTCTCACGCTCAATACTACTCTGCAAGCTGTTGCTGTTACTTTGAGTTTACCCGGTTTCTGTTTCACTCTCTGTTCCGTGTATCTACCTCCTTCTTCCCCCTTCGCTATTGCGGACCTGTCCAATCTCGTGTCCCAACTCCCAGCGCCCTACCTGTTGCTGGGAGATTTTAATGCCCATCACCCCCTTTGGGGATCGCCTCGGGCTTGCGTAAGGGGGACGTACCTTGCTGAGTTTTTCGCTCGCAATAATCTTTTTGTTCTGAACACTGATCAACCAACTTTTGTTTCCCTTTCCACCGGCACCCTTTCTCACTTAGACCTATCTGTGTGTTCAGCGCAGCTTGCTCATCGTTTTGCGTGGAACGTAGTCTCTGACACCTTCTCCAGCGACCATTTTCCCTGCCTGATCAGCCTGCTATCCAACTATGTGCCATCGTCACGTGTACCTACCTGGCAAATCCACAAGGCAAACTGGCCCCTTTTTTCCAGTTTGGTGAACTTTGACGACCGACAATTCCCCGATGTTGACGCGATGGTGACTCACCTTACGGGTGTGATCATTTCCGCAGCCGAACATGCTGTTCCTCGCTCGTCTGTCCAACCGCGGCGATTGCCCGTTCCTTGGTGGTCCGACGAATGCCGGGCGGCGGTTCGTGCACGGAGGGCTGCGCTGCGGGTATTTCGTCGGCACCCTACTCTAGATAATCTGATCACCTTCAAGCGCTTACGTGCCAAGGCTCGTCGCATAATTCAATCGAGTAAGAGGGCATCCTGGCACAACTTTGTGGAATCGTTTAATCATTTCACACCGTCGTCGGTCGTTTGGGAGAAGCTCCGTCGTATAGCGGGTAAAGTTACACGTTCTACCTTATCCGGTCTCAGGGTTAACAATGACACCTTAGTTAGCCCTAAGGAGGTTGCTGACGCCCTGGGTGAGGCTTTTGCTAGGTTTTCTAGCTCCTCACAATACCACCCGGAATTTTCTGCTATCAAGCACCGGGTCGAGTCTCGTGGAGTTTCCTTTTGTTCCTCTAACCGCGAGTGTTATAACGCCCTTCTCACCATGCCGGAACTGGTGCGAGCCCTGGACTTCTCCAGGCCCACTGCACCTGGACCGGATGGTATTCACATTTCCATGCTACAGCACCTGCCCTTGACTGGTAAACAGTTTCTCTTAGAAGTTTATAACTACATCTGGCGTAGCTGCAGTTTTCCGTCCGCTTGGCGCGAAGCCACCATCGTCCCAATCTTAAAACCTGGTAAGGACCGCCATCTACCTTCCAGCTATCGTCCTATCTCCCTCACTAGTGTCCTCTGCAAGGTGATGGAGCGCATGATTAACGGGCGATTGACGTGGTGGCTTGAATCTAATAATCTGTTGTCCAACGTCCAGTGCGGTTTTCGTCGTTTCCGTTCCACGGCTGACCACTTGGTATCGTTGTCGACGCATATCATGGACGGTTTTCTACGGAAGAGCCAAACAGTTGCTGTATTTTTTGACCTAGAGAAGGCGTATGACACATGCTGGAGGTATGGAATTCTTCGTACTCTCCATCAGTGGGGCATGCGTGGTCGACTGCCCCTTTTTATTCACGATTTTATGCGGGATAGGGTCTTTCGAGTACGGGTGGGCTCAGTTTTGTCCCGTGTTTTTACCCAAGAGAACGGGGTACCGCAGGGCTCGGTACTCAGCGTCACACTATTTGCTATTGCAATCAATCCCATTGTGGAGTGCGTTCCCGCTGGCGTTTTATCTTCCTTGTTCGTCGATGACTTCGCCGTTTACTCTAGTTCTCGGCGGACGCATCTCTTAGAACGGCGCCTCCAACTTTGCCTCGACCGCCTCTTCACTTGGAGTATCGAAAACGGCTTTAAGTTCTCCGCCGAGAAAACTGTCTGCGTTAACTTTTGGCGCCGGAAGGCCTTCCATCCACCTTCTCTGCATCTCGGTGCCGAAGTACTTCCTTACGCGGACGAGACGAAATTCCTGGGATTGATTTTTGACAGAAAACTTAGTTGGTCGCCCCATATCTCCTATTTAAAAGCAAGGTGTGAACGTTCTCTTGGTGTTTTACGCGTTTTATGTGGCACATCCTGGGGAGCCGATCGGACTGTTCTTTTAAGCCTATATCGCTCTCTTGTCCGATCTAAGCTTGACTACGGTTCTATGGTGTATTCGTCGGCTCGACCGTCGATTCTAAAACGACTTGACCCCATTCATCACCGTGGTATCCGTTTGAGTATTGGCGCTTTTCCAACAAGCCCCGTTACCAGCATTTGTGCGGAAGCCGCTGAACCCCCGCTGTCTCATCGGCGGGACGTACTTCTGTGCAGCTACGCCTGCAGACTCTCCGGTTTGCCGCGTCATCTGACTTTTAGTCCTTTCTTTAACGACTCCTTGGACCGCCAATACTCAACGAGCTCCCTAGCTTTACTCCCTCCTGGTGTTCGTTTTCGCTCTCTCCTTCGTGCATTGGACATCACTTTACCGGCGGCGTTTCCCATAGGAGAAACGCAGTTCCCGCCATGGCTCCGACCAGCAACCCCCGTCGATCTGGGGTTAACGTCCATGCCGAAGTCCACGACACCAGTTTCGGTGCTCCGTTCAGCCTTTTTAGAAATTCAGACACAGTTTGCTGACAGCTCTTTCATCTACACGGATGGCTCGAAGGACGATAGGGGAGTAGGATGTGCCTTTATACATGGTCGCCAAAGTTTTAGTTTTAGACTTTTAGCGCAGTGCTCGATTTTTACCGCTGAGCTTTTTGGTATCTACCAAGCTCTTTTATACATTCGTCGGCAAGCTTTGCAGCGCTGGGTTATCTGTTCG
Organism: Tenodera sinensis; assembly: GCA_030765045.1. Classification (NCBI taxonomy): domain Eukaryota; kingdom Metazoa; phylum Arthropoda; class Insecta; order Mantodea; family Mantidae; genus Tenodera; species Tenodera sinensis. Next base: position 89,537,861 of record CM060972.1, read on the forward strand.
GATTCCTTGAGTGCATTGGAGAGCCTACGATCGCTGTACAACTACCACCCCCTAGTGCAGCGTATCCAGGACAACCTACATTCCCTCGCTAGTGCTGGCGCTAGCGTGTCTTTCTTGTGGGTGCCTGGACACGTAGGCCTACCGGGAAACGAGGCTGCCGATGCTGCCGCAAAGGCAGCGGTTTTAGCTCCCAGGTGTTTTAGCTCTCACGTTCCCTCTGCTGATATTAGAGCGAGTTTGCGCACTTCTATCCTTCGTCGTTGGACGGAGGAGTGGTCTACTATTCAGGGGAACAAACTCAGAGAGGTGAAGCCCCTCCCTGTCACCTGGAGGACCTCCTCGCGCGCTTCTCGCCGCGAGGAAGTGATTTTAAGCAGATTGCGAATCGGGCACTGTCGTTTTAGCCATAGTCACCTTTTATCATCCGATGCTGCACCGGTGTGTACTCACTGTCATGAGCCATTGACGGTGCGGCACGTTTTAATTCAGTGCCAGTTTTTAGCTCAGTTACGTTTGTCTGTGGGTCTGCCGGCCACACTTGCTGAAGTGCTCGCAGATACATCTAGTGCCGTAGAGCGTTTATTGCATTTTATCCGCCTTAGCGGTTTGGGCGACCGAGTTTAACTCACTGGTTTTATTCTTTATTTTAGTTGGTGGTGAGGTTTGTTATATCCCGTAACAGGTTCTTATGTTAGTTCTGCTCTACTTTTACGGCTCCTGGCACTGTGTTGGTGACTTTTAAACCTTTTTAATGTTTTAGATTTAGGGACTTTGTGCCTCAGTTGTTTTAGTCATTTAGTTCTGAATGGGCGCTAATGACCGTAGCAGTTGTGCGCCCTAAAGCCCTACTACTACTACTACCTGGAAGGCAACCATACTGCAGACTGCCTTTTTGTTTTGGGATAAGAGTACACGCATGTTTAATCACCTGTGACGATTGTGTCTTTGGGCCGTCCTTTGTTGAATTTCTCAAACATAAATCGACAATTTACTTTGGTGTTCTGTCAGGGAATGTGGTACCTAATGGGTACATCGCTTGATTAGGTCTAAATGGTCGTGAATGATGGTCTTCACCGCAAGGATCCAATATTTAGGGCCCCTTCGCTGTCGCAAAATGTGAGATGAGGATTATCATTGACCATTTTCCTCACAGCATCAATATTTTCTTGGGTCACTGCCATTGTTGGGTGCCCAGGTCAAGATTTATCTTCAAGAGGCTCCCGACCCCTTGAAAATTCACAAAACTAATTTCCAATATTGGCTCTAAAAGGGCAGCCTTTCCAAAAACATACCAGAGAGGAGTGGCATTCTTCTTCGTTTAACTTCTTTTTGTAGCAAAACTATACCACTGCTTGAAAATTACGGCGCGGTAGATCCAACTTGCACTGTGCCTGACTCAGTAACGCCTGCATTTCGCTCACTGTTCTCTGTGTGGTCCTCTGGTGGGGGAACAGCAGCACAGATACTCCAATATAATAACACATCGCCCTATCAAACTAAAATAATCCCATAATTATAGATGAAATTTCCAGCTGTGAAAGTCTACGCTTACTCATAAAATGATCCCATTATGGTCAGATTGTGGTCTGGTTTAAGAGCTGCTAAAAAGTTTCGGCACATCCCTCTTATTTGACTCAAAATTTGCAGCAGTTCCCGAGTTGTTTATATTAATGGAGAAGATGGTGATGTTAGGCATTTTTAACGTTAGAGGTACGCGAAGACATTGGAACTACTAACAATTAAATCCTGAATGTGCCACTGGAGAAGATGGTGATCTTAGGCATTTTTAACGTTAGAGGTACGCGAAGACATTGGAACCACTAACACAATTAAATCCTGAATGTTCCACTGAATTCCATATTATATTTTTGTAATTTTGGAAAACATTCCTGCAGTGAATAAACTTATGTTTTGAACATTCAAGGAATGGTTTTATTAGGTACTTATTGCTTAGCGGTATATACTTAAGCTGCATGTGATTAATTTATGTTTTCAAATGGAACAGCTGAGTAATATATACATACCTGTAATACGCCCAATTTTTTTGCTAGTATGTTCTTCTACAATGTAGGCAGCGCATCCAGCAATATGTGCACCTAAACTGAACCCAATAAGGTGGATATTAGCTGGATGTAATCCTAATCTTATCATGTCTAACAGGATAAGTGCTGTCTGCCGGCCTACAAGTTCTGTGTTAGCTACGGCTTGTGTATAGGATGGACCAGCAGCACCCTTTTCCCAATCCACCACAACTATGTTCTCATCATCCTGTCAACAAAATATGTATTGTCAGTTAATAAGGAAAGTATAATATTCAGAACCATTGTAGCTAAAGTACTTTGAATCAATTAAAGCACTAGACCAAACATTGATATTGTTGCACTGAAATAATCAAAACACTTTCGATGATGAAAATTAGGTAACATTTTCCTATTTTAGCTGTATTTGTCTTTTAAGGCCTGATTTCTATTGGAAAGAATAAGCCAGACTTTAAACACGAATAGAACTAGTATTCAAAAAAGCCACCCACTTACAAACTTAGGATCCGACATCATGCTTAATGTTTGTTAATTCAGTAATTATATCATTTGCTCTCCTGTATTTTCTCATGTAGTGGTTTTAGAGGAAAGTGCGCAACACGCAGAAGAAAACAGTGAAAGGTGGAGAGAGAAAAATTTGAAGATGAAAATTCCTGTTAGAAACCATTGTGTTCAAGTGATCAGTATTCGGGGTTCTTAACTTACAGATTTGGGTTCGAGTCTCAGCTGGGGCAGAGGTAATTTTCTTTAATTAGTATCCTTCCCTACCCTCTGCAGAATGTGGGATACTTTACATGATACAATTACATGAAATCAATATTAAAACCTATAGTCTGAATAGTACCTCTATAGTAAAACCAGCTGTCAAGGCATCCAATGACACAGAATTTGAAGGGGCCTGTATAAAAGACAAATAAATTAAATTCCGGCCATTTTGAACGCTCAAGTTTGCCTACTACGGTAGGTACAGGCTTGGCGCGCCCGGGGTCCCGATCCAACTGACTCTCTCGGTGTGGGTTTCTCTTTGTGGTGAGGGAGTTAGTCAAAACGCCCACGGGGTCCCGATCCAACTGACTCTCTCGGTGTGGGTTTCTCTTTGTGGTGAGGGAGTTAGTCAAAACGCCCACCCACATGTAGGCCGTGCGCGGAGACCCGTGTCGGTGGAAAAATTCATCCTGGTTGTTTGAGGGATGCATATCTGAGCCTGGTCCAGTTTATTTCTGAATTCGGGGAGGGTGCGCATTGCCAGTACATCGCTTTGGTTTCTGTTTTACCTAAACGGGAGGCTAGATGCTAATTCACCCATGGTCAATCGGCTCGAACTAGGTATTGCAGCGAGCTCCAGGGTGAGTGGAACGGCGAGCCCGCTATATTCCCTGTGTAGCCCTATCATCCCTTGTTGGGCTCCGTGATGGGTGAGGAGCACTGGAGAATGAAATATATTTATTTTTTTATGGCTATTAGCACTCCTAAACGCCGACGAGTCCAGAAAAAAAAAAAAAAAAGAGGCACATGTGTCATCATCCGCTCGTTACCTAGTGATTCATAGAATGGAAGAGGGTCAGACTTCTTAAAGGTGAACCTTTTTACAATCTTGGCAAAATCGCCGGCCTCGATAAGTCTGTACTCGCTTGCGGTCCGGTTCCCTTTTGGTCGGGAGCTACACTGCTACACAGTTCAAGTTGCTAAAGACGAAACTTCACGGATAGTCTAAACTCCTCCAACGGTATCATTACAGCCCTCTGCTGGGTGACATGCCGGAGGAGGAGATCCAAGGTTATCTGTTGGACTAGGGTGTCACGGAAGTTGAGCGTGTACGGGTCAAGTGTGATGGCGTACAGGTGCCTTCTCTCACGCTGTTCGTTGCCTTTGATCGGCTCGACCTGCTTCAGAAGATCAAGTCAGGTTAGGTTTTCCCGGTTCGACCTTCCATTTCGCGGCCTATGCGTTGTTTCCAGTGCCAGCGCTATGGCCATACTAAGACCTCTTGTAAGGCTTCAGTTGCGGTTTATGCCAAATGTGGTAGGGATGGTTATGACGGAGGTTGTCCATCTGCTCCAAGCTGCGTGAACTGCCTAGGTGCCCATTCAGCGACTTCCCGCAACTGTCCACGTTACCTGGACCAGAAGGCTATTCAGGAGCTACAGTTGAAAGAGCGTCTATCTTTTTCTGAAGCCCGCAAACGCCACCTTGCTCGACAACCTTATCTTCTGAAGTATGATACTTTTAGATCCGTTGTTTCCACACCAATGCCAAAGCGGGATATGGGCACACAAACTTGCCCTTTATCTTCCACCGTTGTCACTTCTTGCGTCTCAGTGTGAACTTCCGATTGCGCCGGCTCCAAGGCCGTTTCTGTAAGTACCGATACCCGGATATTTAAAGTTAATCCGAAGCGAACACACTTCCTAAAAATTTCTACGGCCTCTCCCAGTGGAAATTGTGCCTCTTTGGCCGATTCCCCTTCACCTCATCGTTCGCGCTTCCTACATACTAAGGGGTGTAGTGTGAAGAAGGGATTCCACTCCACCCATAAGTATTGGCAATCGTTTTATAGCTCTGACTTTGGTATCCAATAACCCTGATCCTCTTCCATCTGAGGAGCCAATGGAGCAGGAACCATCTGCTCTAAAAAGCCCGAATTCCACGCGAAACCAAAAGGGCAAGCTGAAGCGACAGCCGGCGGTTAAATTAACTTCATGAACAGCTTTTCCCATTTGCCCCAGGATGTCCATTCTACAGCAAAACTCTGGATTGCAACTGCTCGCTAATTCGCTGTTCTTCTGAACTCTTGATATATCCTATGTAACAGAAACATATGGATGAATAAATCAATACAACTCAGGGAAGAAGAACAGATGTATATCGCAAAAACATTATTTCCAACTCATAAAATTAAACCATGGCCAGAGATCAGAGTTAACAAAGAAGAAATTTCCTTGTGCACAAAGAGGAAGTAAAAGATGCTGAGAACGAATAAAACCAGGAAAAGCAGCGGGCCCCAATGGAATCCCTCCTGAAGTAACCAACGACATATCGACAGAATATCCTGAAATCCTTGAAAAAGTCATAAACAGACTGCTAGTCAATGGAAGATTTCCTAGACAATGGAAATCAGCAAGATTGATCCTCATTGAGAAACCAAAAAAAGCTAATGGAAGTGTATCGTACAGACCACTCTGCTTATTGAATGCAATAGGAACATTTTTCGAACAAATCATAAATAAAAGACTAATAGAGGAGATCAATAAAAAAGAAGGCTTTGCAGAGACATAATTTGGATTTAGGAAGGGCTTATGAACATTGGATGCAATAGAATCATGAAACAAATTACAGAGACGGAAGCAAAGCAAAAAAATGAACTTGCACTTATGATCGCACTTGATGTAAAAATGCTTTTAACTCAACATCCTGGAGAGGCATTGTGAACGAACTTAAAAGAAGAGACGTGGATCCATACTTAACAAAGCACAAATACTGATAGGTAAAAATACAAAACTGGACATGAGCTGTGGAGTGCCGCAGGGACGGTCTTGGGCCCTACGCTATGGAACATATATTATGACTGTTAAAGGGAGAACTTCCAACTGGAACCAAAACCATAGCATATGCTGACGATTTAGCACTAATTGTATGCGGTAGAACAGAAGCAGAAGTAAAAGAAAAAATAGAATGGTCCTTGAATAAAATCGAAAGCTGGATGATAGAAAAGGGGTTACTACTGGCACCAGAGAAAACAGAAATGATTATACTGGAAGGTAGAAGAACTTTAAAGGAAATAACAATTACTTTTGGCAACCAGGAAATAAAGTCCAGTAAACAAATAAAATATCTAGGTATCCAACTAGGACAAAATCTAAATATGTGGCCGCATATTAAATTCGTAGCCGGTAAGGCAGAAAAAAGGATAGCTGCATTAAGCCGAATAATGCCAAACTTAAGAGGACCAAATCCAATGAAAAGGAGATTACTTCGCAGTGTGGTAAACTCTATCATGCTATACTGTGCGCCTGGTTAGATAGTCTGGGTTACAAAAATAACGTCCTGTAGAGTTATGGAGAGGGTTCAAAGGAAGATCACAATCTGTATCGCCAGCGCTTATAGAACTGCATATATACAGGTAATAGCTAGAACTATACCTATACACCTATTAGCACAGGAGAGAGTGCATAAGAATAAAAAATCAGTAAACATGCAAGGCGTTAATATAAGAGAACATACGCTACAGATATGGCAAGATGAGTGGACTCGTGAAACGGAGACAACCCAATGGACCAAACAACTTATACCAGAAATAGAACCCTGGCTGAATAGGTCCCATGGCCAAATTGGATAATATCTTACCCAGTTCCTGACTGGACATGGAAGATTTAACGCTTACTTGTTCAAAATGAACTTGGTAAACAGCGAAGCATGTGTGTACTGTGGAAAAAAGGACACACCAGAACACACGATTCTTTCATGCAAAAACTGGGACCATCATAGGCAAAAATATGTGCAACAAACTGGGCAAAACCTCACTACGAGAAACATTATACCATGAATGCTAGAAAGTGACAAAAAATGGAACCTGATTGTGGATATGATAACAAGCATCCTCAAAGACAAGGAAAAGGACGACACAAGGGGTTGAATACTAATGCCACATTTACGATGTAATGCTGAAAGGTGGCTTCTGTAATGTGAGCAGGATAGATAGGGGTTTTTAGTTGGTCAAATCTAACTCATCACAAAGAGTGGCGTCTTTTGATTTTCCCCTATCGTTAAAAACTACTACTACTACTACTACTACTACTACTACTACTACTACTACTCCTACTACTATTACTACTACTACTACTACTACTACTATGACTACAACTGCTACTACTACCACTACTACTGTTATTCTGAAGATCTGTGCATATGTTGAATATCTATCTAAACATTTTTGGCTTTCTATGGTTTTCAAAATGTACCTGTAGTAAATGTAGCTTTGTTTTAATATTTGTATCAATTTTTTTCTGGTCATAATCACCTCTTTCACCAAAATGATTTAAGCAATTTCCTAATTGCTTCTTGCAAATACATCCAACCACCATTGCCATACATGGCAGGCATGAATAACTCAACATAAACCAGAAAACTAAATTCAGCTTTCTTACCAATTTTAAAAGAGCATTTATTCCAACAATGACTGACTTGTCATGTCCTTTTCCTTTAAATCCATGAATGAGCATCTTAAGTCTTTTTCTTGGATTGAAATCTGAGGTAGTTAATGACTGTAAGCTGTCACCATTAATAAGAAGCTGAGCATCTTCGACTGACTTTTGCTTGTCAGGATTGTAGCTTCCATTTGTTCTTGTGAAGAGCAGAAATTTGGTTCCCACATCCTTGGGAGATTCTGGAAACTTCTTAAAAGGTGATGGTTTCAGAGGCTTTATGAAGCAGCCTACAACATCTGTGGAGGAAAAAATTTGTTGATTAAGAGTAATAAAGGATATTTATTTACATTAAGTTTTGTCAGAGAATAGTTTGCAATTACAGTGGAGTCCCGCCAATCTGAATCCGAATTTATAGCATTACTAGGAATAAGGTTTTATACGAGAATCTTCACAAGCTGGCAGATAAAATAAGTAAGATTGCGTGGGAGGAGGAGCGATTACCAGCTAGGCAACAACCACATAATGTTAATGTAGTTATATAACCAAGGAGATTAAGATCTCATCAGGTACAAGAGGAAAGAATGGCAAGAGGAGATAATAATTCGGGAATTGTGTGTTTTAATATTATTAGTGATTTAAGGAGGAATGAAAAGTTGCATGTTATGAGTTCAAATGGGGAAGTGAAAAAATATGAATTTGAGGTAAGGATATAAAGGTGATATTAGAAATATGTTAAGTAATGAATTTTGTGCTGGATACCAGTACAGTTGACTGCGGGCACCGGCGGCCTTTGGTGCTAAGTTAGATGTAGTATTTATTCATTTTAGCCGGATACAGGTTTACTGGACACCAGTTAATTTGTTTAAATAGTGATTCCTAGAAATTTATTTTAGGTAGTTATATAAGTATATTATAATGTTATTTAATATGTTTTTTATTTGGAATATTTTATTTTAAACTTAAAATTTAGTTATGTTATATATGTAATTAAAAAGGGGGGATAAAAATGAGAAAGTTTAATTTATAAAAAAATATTTTGAAATGTTTTGTTTGAAATTGAAATTTTATTAAATTTTATATGTACTTATATTTAAAAAGGGGGGATAGTAGTGACATTTTATATTTGAATTTTAAAATTATGTAGAGATAATTGATTGTGAGTATATTATAAAAAGGGGGTTAAAATGTGATATTTTATTTGAGTTTTGGAATGAGTGAAGTTATATTGTGTGTATATTATAAAAAGATGGGGAATAAAAATGCATTTTTATTTGAAATTATTTGCTTGTAGTATTTTATTTTTATTTTAAAAGTTTGTAAATATTTAATTATATTTGGTATAAGTAATACATATGTATGAATTTGGTAAATTTTGTTAAAATATTATATATGATGTTTTGATTTTTTTTTTCTTGTTTAACTTGGTTGAACTTATGAATATTTTTATTAAATTAATTTCACATTTTGAATGAAATGTATTTGAATTTTGAATTGTAAAATTGTGTAAATATTTTTGGTAAAATTTTATTAGATTTTAGGTTGGTATTTTAAATTTGAATTTTGTTGTATATTGTTTGTTATTGAATTAATATTTGTATATAAAATTTTAAATATTAAATTATGATATTATTTAGAAGAATTACATAAATTTTTAAATGGGAATTATTTTGGTAATTTGAATTGAAGATTTTGTTGTTTTAATGATTAAATGAATATAAGGAAATGTTTAATTAAAACAATATTTATAAATGTAATTTATTTAATATTAAATTATATATTTATTTGATTTATTTTGGTATATTGGTTGATTTTTGTTATATGAATTGGAAGCTTTGTTGTTTGTTTCGGTTTGATGAATTAGTAATAAAGTTAATAAATTAATTATTGTTAGTAAATTAAATAATTATTTATGTAAATAGTTTAAGAAATTTGGAAATTTAATTAGATGGTTTTGGAATTTTAATTTGAGTTTCTTTTTATTTTGGTTGTTGAATTATGGATAGGTACTTTATTAAATTAATATTTTTATATATGTATATATTAATTTAACTATTAGTATTGTGATTGTTTTAGATTTAGAGGAAATGTTGGTATAGATATTAGATATGATGAATTATAATTTTGAGCATGTTTAATTTGTGTATGTCGTAAAAATCTTCCTTAATTTTATTGTGTATTATATTTTTGTTTTGTAGTATTTAGATTTTCATAACTTGTAGAATATTGTTGTAAGTATTTTTGAAAGTTAAATGAATAGGGATCTGGAATGTAAGCCCTGGTTTAAGTAATTAGGTGCCAGGGTTTATTATTGCAGGTTTTTATTTATTTATTTATTTATTTATTTATCTACATGATTTACTCCACGTGGGGAAGACATTCTGATTGGCTAAATTTAGATATGAATCAATTCATATGAATATTAATACATGTAATTTGTTTGAAATTAATTTAAATTTGACTGTGATTTATATGTGGAGATGCTGAGAAATGTGTGATTTCAGTTTCTTTCCGGAGATGTCAATTAAATTTCAAAATTCACGATACAAAATATCGCGGACCCATTTGAAACGTAACTCAACAATCCACATCCTGTATCAAGGTTTCAATCAATCCCCTCTTTTCTTCTTCCGGTTTGCCTATCGTCCAAGGAGCTTCTGTTTTTTTATTATTATGCTATTTGTTACAACACTAGATTACAACACTAGACTGCCTTAAAGTTCAACCACCACAACTCACGAAGTTGGACGGAATAAAAATGAGAATGACCAATGTCACAAAATGGCGTGCATGTTGTACCGGAAGAGGAAAGCACTTACGAACCGGCTGCGCAGTGTTTTGCCTGTCAGCGGCAGACGGAAACGAGCGCCGAGGACGCGGTCATAGAAAGGTGCGGATGAAACCATAAAATATTTTTAAAACTACTTTTGAATACTTTACTTACCAGCTTTATGTAAGCAGATGTTGAAACAAGCCCCTGTCGTTGTCCATACATTTTCAGCACCTCTTTAGAAAGCTATCCATCGCTCGCTGTAGTTCTCGTTGAGAATGCTGGCAATTTCCTGGCGGATATTTTGTTTTAATTCTTCCAGGGTGTGTGGGCTTGTGTTGCACACTTTGTGTTTTAAGTTACCCCAGAGATAGAAATAGCAGGGGGTTAGGTCGGGGGACCGAGGGGGCCACAAATCTCTCTCTCTCTCTCTCTCTCTCTCTCTCTCTCTCTCTCTCTCTCTCTATATATATATATATATATATAGTGTCAGGCAGATGTCACAATTTTTGTTTGTGAAATATATATATATATTTCACAAACAAAAATTGTGACATCTGCCTGACACTGCAGGTGACCATAAAGATCCAGAATACAGAGATATATGACAAAGTCATATGATTAACCTTATGAGTTGTTTTGTTGAAGAAAGGCAAAATCACGCTTCCTGTCTGTTAATTCTCTAAAAAGAGGGGGCAAAATTGTATTTACGTATGTACGGACGTCAACTTTTGGCTTAAAAAAGATTGGTTCTGTAACACCGAACCTAATATTGTTCAGGAAGTAGCTCCAATAGGCGATTTCTATCTCTGGAAGAATTAAAACAAAATATCCACCAGGAAATGACCAATATTTCTGAACTTAAACTACGGCGAGTGATGGACAGTTTCCTAAAGAGGTGCCGAAAATGTATGGGCAACGATGATCGCCAGTTTCAGCATTTCCTTTCATAAAGTTGGTAAGTAAAACCTTTAAAAATAGTTTTAAAAATGTATGGTTTCACCCGCGCCTTTCTATGACAACGGCAGACGGAAACGAGCGCTGAGGACGCGGACAGGCAAAACACCGCGCACCCAATTCTTAAGTTTTTTACTCTCCCGTTATATACTGCATATTCTATCACTCCTTATCAGTAATTGGTACTTTTATATATAGGTAACTGCAGGTGTTAACACTAACTTTTATTTCTAAGCAAACATTTTTCATAAATAAGTACGCCGTAATGAATGTTATAGAAAATATTCCTGTCAAGAAACACGTTTGCTTTACTGTGACAACCCCCCCCCCCCCCCAGGGCCTACTTCGGTAGGTACGGGTTTGGCGCACCCGGAGTCCCGAGCTGCTCACCACCATTATCATCCTTTCATATCCATCGGTTTGAGTCACGTATTCCTATTCTCTTCCCCTTCTACTGTGCTTTTCAAATGGGAAGAGTTCTGATCTGCAGCCAATGAGATACATTTACATGCAAAGCGTTGGAAGCTCATTACCCGGACTCTTTTAATATTTCTTGGCGCGTCAAGCCCCACTTAAGGGGAAAGCAATATGACAACACAGCGGACTCCGATTGGTTGCCGGCCTGGAGGCGCTCAAGGACAAACTCCTTCCCATTTGAAAAGCACAGCAGTTGTATTGCTTTTACGTAGGTAAGTACTATATTTATGAACTGCTGTCTCACCAACAGGGATCTATCCTATCTCCGTGGTTCCTGTTCCACACTCACCTCACAGTTACTGACTCACGGATACCAGTTTGTTTTTACCTGGACCCCAGGCCATGTGGGTATCCCCGGTAACGAGGAGGCGGACGCGGCTGCAAAGTCTACATGTCGTCTACTCTATCTTTTAGCGGTGTGCAGCGGTATCCGGCGCCATCTTTTTTTTTTTTTCCCCCGTTCTGGCAGAAGTCGTGGGAAGAGATGTCTGGCATTCAATTGCGGACAATCAAAGACAGAATACAACCCTGGCTGACATCCGCGGCGGTTGGAGGTCATTTTCACACGATTAAGAATCGGTCACACACGCGCCACATAGGTCATTTTTTGAGGGGCGAGTCGGCCTCGTGCGGCGTACAACTCTCCGTCTCGCACATTCTGATTGATTGGCCACGATAGGTGTACATACTAGTGAGCGCCAATCCCTTGGCCTGGGTTTTGGTATGCGGTCAATTCTGGGCGACGACCCAGTATCCATAGGTAACGTGCTGCGGTTCGTCGCGAAAATTGGGTTTGCGAAACAAGTGTAATTTGTGTTTTAGTTTTACGCTTTGGTTTTATGGTTTGAGACAATGACTTTCCTTTTTATTGTTCAACCGTTTTAGCATTTTAACTGTTTACTGTTTGAATATTCACGTTTTAACTGTTTTTAACTTTTTGTTATCGTTTTACCTGTTTTAGCTTTCGCCTTTTACTCCTTTTAGTTTGTGGTTTAGACTTCGAAATTTGACTTGAGGCTTAAATGACCTAGTTGTCGACGGGCCCTTAAACTCCACTCACTCACTGTGACAAACTTCTAATAATAAATGGTAAGTCTATAAATCAACAATGAAAGCGAAATTTTTTAAAATGTTAACAAGATAAATAAATATACATACAGTATAGTGCCTCATAGGGTGAAAGACAAATAAAAAAATCTGATGCGTTGCATACATGACTTCCTCTACTCTTATATTGACTATTCTGACAACCTCTTACTCCCCTATCTTCTTCATGTTAGCCGAAATAAAAATTTGCAGAAGTTACCTCATTGCTAATTTTCTTGTAGGTCCAAGAGAAACATGGGAATACAGTGAATTGGCTTTGAGCAATAGTCAAATGTTTTAAAGCTGGTTGCTAATGAAAAAATTCGTTGTTTTACCACGGCCACGAGATAAAAAGTCAATAACGACCTTCCTTTGAGAAAAGTTTAAGTATTGCGAAACTCACTCAGATAAGGAATATCTCCGAAATGGTTCACTTCACAAAAAATGCATTTTTACATAGATTGTGTGTTTCAACGAGATCTACTTGTTTTGTATAGTAAAATTTCGTCTATCTCTTACGGTTTACCCGTTATGCAAAGGTTATCAAGAGCAAGCAGGACTACATGGGCCACAGCGAGAAAATTCAAGATATACATTTCATTTGGCATAAAAATATCTCGCATGTCATTTTAAATAAAATCGTTAAGTCATTTTTGAGAAAACAACATTTTTCGAAAAAATTTCCATCTAAAGGTTAGTTTAGGATAGAGAGACTTATTTCAAAATCTTTGTGTTGCATCCTTGAAACATTAAATTTAAATACGAACTTCGGTTTCTTTTCATTTCTGAATTATGCTGTTCACACTCACGCGCGCGCGCCGACCGTTTTCTTAAAATCTAATATGTTGTACTCACACGACTTTCTCTACTCTTGTACTAACCATTCTTGCAAACTCTTATTCCTATATCTTCGTGTTAGTTGAGATAAACATTTGCAGAAATTATCTTACTGCTTACTTCCTTTGCTTATTTCCTTGTAGGAGCAAGGAGAATATAGGAACACAGTAGGCTTTGAACGATAGTAAAATCTTTTAAAGCTTTGAGATTCCATTCTCTTTGCACGAGTAACACCCAAAAATGAATAACGATGTTATATTTGACAGGAGTTTAAGTTCTCCAAAACTCACACAAATAACAAGGCATATCTCCGAAATAGTTCACTCTTTTTAAAAAAAAAAAAAACAAAAAAAAAAAAAAACAAAACACCATATAGTTATGTTAAATAAGAAAAAGTTGAAGCTATTAACAGTGAAGCAACAAGATTCTAAAGTAAGAACAAATTAGAAACTAAAAACTTCACTTATCTTAGTATGCTTTGCTGCTAATCATACTAAGATAAGTGAAGTTTTTAGTTTCTAATTTGTTCTTACTTTAGAATATAGTCATGTATTGTAACAAGATCTACATTTTTGTATAGTAAGATTTGGTCTATCTCTTACGGTTTTCCAGTTATGCAAATACGAGTAAATACGACTACAGGGGTTATAGCCAGAAAATTCAAGATATACGTTTCATTTGTCATAAAAAGATCTCAAACATATGGCATTTTAATCAAAATCGTTAGAGCCATTTTCAAGAAAATCAAAACTTTCCATGTAAAGGGTACTTTAAGGTGGATAATTTTCTTCAAAATCTTCGTGTCGCATCCTTAAATACCAACTTTGGTTTTTAACCGGCTTTTCGTTTTTAAGTTACGCTGTCCATAGACTGACACGCGCGCGCGCGGACCTTTTTCTAAAAATGCTTTTTTTTTTTTTTTTTTTAGATTCAGGGGACCTCAAACATGTATTTTCGGTGAAATCTCGACATCGAATTTTTGGGTGGAATAAAATACTTCCTCTACTTTACTATACGTAGTAGAGAAAGTATTTTTTTTTTTATTCCAGGGGACATATATTTCCAGGGAAATCTCCACATGGAATTTTTGGACCGATTGCAATACTTCCTAGACGTAGTAGAGAAAGTAAAAAACAAGAAAGTAAACAAGTTCGCAAAATCGACTCCTATCATTTTAATTACAGTGTATTAACTGTATGATATTGGAAGATAAACTTATAAATAGTAATTTTTGTAAACTATCTGTATTTTCGGTTGGGTGTCTATTCCTTTTCTTTCTTTCTTCCCCATCTACAGGGAAAACGTTCAATCTTATTAGGTTTTCCGCCTCCCCTACCGTTGGTAATGTCTGCCATATTTTCTTAGTATATTTGAGTATTCTTGGATCATAAGCACTCTACGCAATTCCTTGATTAGTGTAAGCAATGACTTGTATGCAGAGGATCCAATATAAATTCGCTATCAAATTGTTTTGTACATCATATTGTTAATAATTTATTGTGTATAAACATTGCACTTTCTATCTCAATTTTAGGTGTTAAATGAAATTTAGGGACTTACCGTAACAGATTTCTCTGTTCGATTGACGTGCTTCTTCCCTTAGCAGTCTTCTTGCTGTCAGTCGATCTCGTAATTCTTTAATAGCTTCGACGCCTTTCCTTCCAACTGCCGCCACCATTCCATCTGTAAACAGATTCCAATTTAATTAAACCGCCAGCGACACGCTACATCGATAAAACCGCATTGTTACATAATTGCTAACCTTACCTTGGTGTAGCGGACTGACACCGGCGGTTAAGATAAAAATCAACAAAAACAGCCAAGAAATATGCGCACGTTTACAATCCATATCTGTAAAACTGGGCTGGTAGCCCGGACCTTCCTTCAGATTCTTTCCTCAGAAGTGGGACACTTTCACTTTCCACCAGTTTCGCTTCACTGGAACAGACGAGTATGTAAACATTACACTCACCACTCACTTGTCATTTGAATGCTTTCTTCTCATGTGAACAGTATCGTGACCTATCTACAACAATAAAGGCTGGGCTTAGTTTAATTAAACATATAAACTGTCAGCAACACAATTTTGTATGACCAGTTCATGCTGTCAACTCGTGAGATTCCACTTCCAGTGGTTTAAACATTTAGGTCCTGGAGTTATACGAATTAAGCTTTAACCGCCAAGATACCAGGGGCGGATCACATTGCAACCGTAAATATGCTTAAACGGTGTTACTGTATTTTTACGGTTGTGGTTTTCCAGGAACATTTAGTAAAAGTAAATATTAATTTATTTTTCTAATGAGAATGAAAATAAATATCAACCTCGTATGCATTTGTAAATGTAAACCCCGCGCGACAGCCCACGAAGGGCCAAGGCCTACCGCCCAGCCGCTGCGTCCCCCACCTCTGCCCACTACAGGCGTCATTGGTGAGGTGCAGTACTGGAGGGTGGGACGTGGTCAGCGCCCCGAGCCCTCCCGGCCAGTTATGCGGTCTTCTCGACCTGGGGCCGCTACTTCTCCATCAAGTAGCTCCTCAATTGGTCCCCCCGGGACCTAACGAGGCTGAGTGCACCCCGTGCCAGACCTCCCAGAGGGGATAAAATCCCCATGCTGGTACCGGGGATCGAACCCGGGTCCTCCGCGCCACAGGCAAGCGCGCTGCCAGCTGCGCTACGGAGGCGGCCCGTATGCATTTAAGCTCGCAAACTAAATTGAATATATAGATAATTCAAAATCTACAAGAAATTAAAAAGGGCGCTGTTGGAGAGGAAATGTAAAAGCCTCAAGCTTAGGAAAGATAGAACTATATTATTTGGTTATTACAAACGCGAGAGAAAGACACACCATTCTGCAAATAACCTATAATACTTTTAAGGGAGCACCCTGCTAACATTGGTAAATATTTGCAATAAAAAAAGGTTTGTTTGTTAATTTCTGAAAACATTCTGATACTTCTAATGAAAGAATGTCAGCTGTCTGCTTAAGTATTTTAGTTGTATTTAAACTTGTGTGTGTCATGAGATGATGTAATCTTAAACAACTTATATAGATAAAGCAAGCAATTACTTTTTCATTCATTTTACAAAAACAAAATCTTATGAAGGGCGTTCACATGTAACTAGGCAGTTACTTTTGTACATACATTTGGTAGCAGATTTTCTCAGCACGTTTTCGTTGCATTACTCTAAAACAGTGCTCTCCAACTTTCTTATGCGCTCGGGCTCATTTAACTCATGTCTAAGGAGGCGTAGGTGCCATCACAACTACTGTTAGGGCAAGTACCCTTCTTTTGAGAGGACAAAGGGAAAGCGCTGGTTTAGGAAGTAAGTTCACAGGTGTTTACTGGGAAGAAATTATTCGGAAGGAAATAGCTTTGAATTAATATCTATTAGAAATCGTCGAAGTAAAAATTTGCGTATGAAGGTCACTAGAAAAGTACATCACGGGTGCCGCGTTGGACAGGACTGCTTTACAAGGTAGGTATTCTAGGATTAAGATGTGCTCATTAAAACTGTGACCACAGTTAATTCTAAAATGTTCCCCTTCAAAGTTGTGCATAAATAGAATATAATTGTGAATATGTACAGGCATGGAAAAAATTATTGATCGCATTACGAGAGAAGAATATTTTTAAATACCACGTAGTGTTGCAGCTTGGTTTACACAAGTCGGCATATTTCCAACATGCAGGT
Organism: Tenodera sinensis; assembly: GCA_030765045.1. Lineage (NCBI taxonomy): Eukaryota > Metazoa > Arthropoda > Insecta > Mantodea > Mantidae > Tenodera > Tenodera sinensis. Next base: position 89,554,865 of record CM060972.1, read on the forward strand.
GAGTTTATTGATAATGTATGGCGTGTTTGTGTGTTCGACAGACGATAACACATGGAACAGAGACTATCAAAACTCAGCTACACGTTGGAAATATCGACTTTTGTAAACAGCGCTGTAACATGATGTGGTACTTAAAAATATTTTTCTCTCCTAATGCGTTCAGTCATTCCCCCCCCCCCCCCCCCCATGACTATACCTTTGTAAGCTAGTGCATTTTCTGACTTCCTTATTTTTGCATAATTGCTTTAAAATATATTGAATATGTATGTATGTATAAATATAATGATTGACCGAATATTCACGTATACCTTGACTCACGGCCATTTTAAATAGCAGCACAGCCAGTTTATGTAGGCGTTTTGATTGTCAGACAAACTTGCCTGCAAAGAGAATGGGATATTTGTATGATAATGATTATTCAGATTATTATTTTCGTGATATAATGTATAAATAGAAATATACAGTAAAATGAAGTAATATTTACAATAACAACTTATAGATCTAGTGGATCGGTATGTACATTATCGTGCTGCACACAAATATGTTGCGTTTCTATGTCCGCCTTGATTATTGCGGAGCATAACAGAAGTTGAGTGTTAAAAGGCTTCCTCCACGCTTTCGCGACATTCTTCATTTTTCTCTACGTGGAGAAGCAAGAGATTTGAAAAACAATAACACTACAACTGAAATACGTAAGGGGTACGAGAACAAGAGAACATTTCATATGTACACATTGGAAACAATCAAATAAATAACATACTCTTTGCAGATGACTAAGCTCACGGATTCAGAATACCATCCCCAGGCTAATGTAACAAAATTAAACAATCTTACAAAAGTATAACAGGAAAATATCTATCCCAAAAGCAATGGCAACGATACCGAAAAATAGTATTAGAGCTAGAATAGTTCTATATTTAAGGGATTCGTGAAGTGATTGATGATAACGACGATGGCGACGACATGATAGTGGTGCTTTAGAGTAACTTCAGAATAGCCAGAGGTAATAAAGTTGCCGTATTAGAGAATGACAGTGAAGTAATTTGTACCACAAAGCATAAAATGATATTCAATCACACGTATGGTTATAACATTTATGTGGTAGTTTAATCTGGACATATCTACATGAAGAAGCTCGTTTTGAAAACAAAGTGTCGATTATAAGTAGGGTGCCAGTAGGCATGCCTATGAAAAACAGAATCAGCCTTTTTACCCGGCAGTGGGTAGATCACTTTTAGACAAAGTGCAAAGCAATGCTTTGTGAAAATTTTTTCATAGGTATTTAATTTTTGGCATAATACGAAGTTTGCAAACTTTTGAGGTGCGGTATCAATTTAACCCTGGCCGAAAATGGTGTTATATGATCTATCATGTTTCCAAATGACATTTTTAACGGACTACAAACAAAAAAACATTAGAGTATCTTCTATAAATTAATAACTTATTTCCGTATGTAAATTGCGGCTCCCCGCAGTTAAGGACAACCATAATGAGTATAACGAATGTTGGCAATGCTACACAGTCCATAGAGGCAATATGGATGGTTTTAAATGCCTCCACGCGTGAACAAATAATCTTTCGAGCAGTGGTAAGCCAGTGGCGCTAGTGTCGTCGGCCATTTCCATCTACTTGACACTGATTTCCTACATCAACGGGGAAGGGGTTAAATATGTTATATTTTGTTTGTGTTTAGTAAACTGACAGTTGTGAGCCTTAATTACTACGTGTGATCGGCTTAATCTTAAGGTGAGTAACTATTTACTGACTCTGCAATGCATTTAACCACTTACTGTAATTAATGTTGAATATAACTTAAGTGTGACAGCAGAGCAAGATTTTATATCATAGCTTTTTATTCTTTTATAGCAGAAATGAATCCGTCAGGGGAGCCGATTACTCCAAGGGGGAGAGGTCGTGGTCTTTGGAAGCAACATCCAGAATCACATAAGGAGCTTCGACGCCCACAATCCGAGAGCAGAGTTGGTGCGTTATTAAATATTTAAAACTAACTTTTCCATTGCCATTTGGAGCTCATTAGGTAAAAATTCGTGTTAATAATTCGTTTTCACAGTAGTGCAATTTCGATATTATTCCCTCTACTCACTATAGCATTTAATCCAGATATAAGCTGTCATTCAAGAGGTTTTGAAAATTATAAAACCAAGCGTGGTTATAAAGCTAATAATTAGCGGGTAGGATCCCGTTTCTGAGATAATTGATATTGGTGATTACATACTATTTGTATGTTCCAGCAATAGTACCCACAAACAAATCTGCTGTCTTTGTGATGAATTAACTCATGTAAAGAAGAAAGGTAAATGAATGGTATGGTACAGTTGCCTACAATAGAAGGTGTGAGCTTGGAGATTGAAGTGCATCACTATTACCATGTAACTAATATAATATGAAAAATCACAATTCTCTCAATGCGAATAGTTAGAATAGCACGAGTTTTCTGCTTCACATACACCACAGTTTTGCCATTGAAACCTACCAACAGGCATTATTTTCCACTTGTGCCAGATGGGGCCAGGCTTGTCTGTCATTTTTTATTGGGCTGCCTATCCTAGACCAACTTTGTCATTCTATACACATTCTCATCTTCCTTCTCTGGAATATTGTATGATCAGAGCCAATCTAATATATGTTGAACTTTGCTGCATTAAATAGTTCAGTTATGCTTCAGGTGTGGTCTTTACTTTTATATTCCAGCTTAAACTTGCAGTTATTTTTTCCTATTGAGCTTTTCTGTTTAGTTCTGCACCTTTTTGTGTATACTGGCAGAGATTTGCTTTACACATGCTCTCCAATTCTTGTTTTGTTATCAAACCGGTATGAGCCAATAAATTGCTTAAAAAAGTGATTAGATTAGATGTATGTGGGTTGTTTAATCCTTCAGCTTCTCTTCACTATGACCTTTAATAGATCTATTGCAAATACCCTGATCTATAAGTCCCAGTTTAATTTAATGCTTTTAATATTACCTATAATTTTCTTGGGTGATATTGAAGCAATTTGTCCTGGGGTTAGAAAAGCAAACTCCAGGTGCCTTTTTCTTTGTTGGGAAGTGGCTTCGCATTTGCAGAGTATATGCCCTGCTGTTTCTTTTGCATCTAAACAGAATCTGCATATGTTCACCTCAGATTTGCCCATCTTATGGAGATGATGTCTAAGAGGGCATTGTCCAGTGAGGAAGGCATTTAAAGTCCTCAACTCCTGTTTACTGAAAGTGAGCATCCTTTTTGCTCTTTTCACAGACAGTTCAATGAACTGTTTTGCACGAGTTAGCTTTGGAACTTGTTCCAAACAGAAACTTGTTTTTCTGTGTTCCCACACTTTTATCTTTTCTTTGATATAGCATTCTGGTACTCCACAGAATGGTTGTGGGCCAATGAATTGAGTATTAGCTCCTTCCTTGGCTAGGCAATGAGCAATTTCATTGCCTGCAATTCCTTCATGACCTGGCACCCACATAAGAGAACCTTGTTGTTTTGCCAGCTGACTTAATATCTGCAGATTCTTTGACAAGCTTTGGTTCAATGATGAAAGCACTAAGAGCCTCTAAAGCTGCCTGACTGTGCGATAGGATATGAATTTTGACACCACTTATGCCTTTATTGACATTTATGTGGGCACATATTTCTATAGCATGAACTTCTGCTTGAAATATGGTGGGTTCATTGCCAAGAGCTTTTGCTAGGGCAAAGTTAGGCCCATAAAATACTATGCTGTATTCCTATCCATTTTTGAACCATCAGTGTACCACACCAGTGACTCCCTGACAAAATTAGGTTGTTTTTTCATTACAAATTTGACATTCAGTTACTATGACTGTAAAGAAGTGAATTAGGTTGGGTTTGGGAGTCATCCAGTCCCATAATTTAATGAACTCTTCCTCCTTAATTTCACAGAGAATTTTCATGTGACCAGTTAGATCACCAGATTTAAATGTTGTGTTTTTTAACAGTCTAAGAGCACTTGATAAGCAACTTTCCTCACAGCAATATGCAAAGGTGTAATTCCTATTAGGGCCTCAATAGCTGCAGTGGGACAGGTACTTATTGCTCCAGTTATGCTCAAACAAGCTAGCCTTTGAATTTTCTGTAAATAGGCTATTGCTGTTGTTTGCTCTGTTTTAGGCCACCACACCAAAGATGTGTAGGTGACCATGAGTGTCACAATAGCACAATAATATAACCAATAGATCATATACAGCTTGAGTCCCCAGGTTTTGCCAAATAGACTGCAACATTGTTACAGAGCTTTCCAAGGGACTCTTTAACCGAGGATTCCAAGTCATTTTGCTGTCAAGTAATATGCCCAGATACTTCACTTGTTTAGTAGTTCAAGCATGATGCCATAAAGAGTTGGAGCTGTAAAGCTTTTTCTTTCTTGTAAATGGCATAATGATTTTGTTAGGATTAGTAGATAATCCCCCTTACACCAATCATTAACAAGGCTGAGAGCACACTACACGAGTTTCATAAGTATAGACTCATCTCTCCCTCTTATGATAAGATTGTCAGCATATCCTTGTGCTTCAAAGCCAACACTCGCCAATTTCTCAAGAAGTGTATCAAACACCGGGGTCCGTAATATGAGTGAAAGCACCCCTCCTTAAGGGCATCCCTTGTTGGCCCTTATGGTGATTTCGTCACTTCCGAGATTGACTGTAATATTGCAGCTTTGTAGCATGGTTATTATCCATTTAACTATGGTGGGATTAATTCCCTTTCTCTTTGCAGCCTTGTGGATAGATTCATAAGTGGTGCTGTCAGAGGTCTCTTGAATATCCAGAAAGGTGCAGAGAGTTATTTGTTTGTGAGTAAATGCCCTTTCAATCTTAGTTACAAGAATATAGAGGGCTGTTATTGTTGATTTACCTTCTTGGTAGGCAAATTGTGTTTTCTAAAGTGCTACTTTAGACAGTGTATCACTTCTAATATAGTTGTCCAAGATTTTTTCCATACTTGTAAGTGTGAAGGAGCTTAGATTAATAGGGTGGTATGCATTAGGCTTTGTAGAGTCGTTCTTACCTGCTTTTGGAATAAATACCACTCTGACATTCCTCCATGTTAGGGGAATATAACTTGGTCTGAGACTTGCATTAACCTCATCTCCTGACCTTTCTGTAAGAGAGCCAGAAATATTCCGTCCCTTCCTGTGGCTTTGTATGGTTTAAATGAGTTAATAGCCCATTTGATATAGTTAAAGGTGAAGATTTGTCCAGCTAGGCTTTTAGCTCTATTGCTGTATACTTCAGATACATGTTCATTAATATGAACCTGTTCATCCTCAATGTCGGAATTGGGAAAATGAGTCTCTAACAGGAATTCCAACGTCTCCTCTTAACTCTTAGTATAATTCCCATCTGGCCACCTTAAATAGCCAATGCTATTTGTATGGCTTTTTGATAGAACCTTGTGAATTTGAGCTGTAATAGGCATTTCATTAATACCTTCACAAAGGAGCACTTCCAAGACCTTTTTGATTTCCGTAATTCTTTATTATAGTAGTTAAAGCCATTTTATACTCACACCAGTTACCTGTTCTTTTTGCATTTTTGAAGAGCTTCCTATCATTGGCTCTTTGCTTAGCAAGTTGCTTATTCTACCAAGGGACTTTTTGCTTGGCCCCCTTAAAGGTGATTGGGCAACATTCTTCATATGATGATATTATGAGCTTATTGAGTTGGGTTACAATATACTCCAACACACAAGTAGACTATATTTTTGTTAAGCTCTTCAACTTCTGACTTCAGGTACATAGATCAACTGGTCAGTCAGTTGTGGAATTCTGACCTCACATTTATCAGTATGTTCCACATCTATTTCAAATCTTATGTCTATGATCCTATGCTGAGGCTTCATTGGATACATACCAATTATTAATCATATTACTCGCTAAAGGACTGGTCAAGGTTAAATCTAAAACCTCCTGCCGTAAAGTATTAACAAAAATGGGTTCTTTTGCTCTATTCATATGTTAATATTATTATTTAACAAATATTCTAAGAGAGACTCGCCTCTAGTATTGATATATCTACTTCCCCATACTGTGTGGTGTGCATTATCATCACAACAGATAACAAAGTATTTGGATCTTCTTTTGCAGTGTTTAACAAGCTCTCTAACTAAAGGAGAAGATATACAGTCTGAGTCACTTGGGAAGTAGGCTGAGGCAATAATTACCTCCACATGTCGGTACCTCTACCACTGCTGTAGCTATATCTCTAGAGATAAATTCTGGAATAGGCAGAAATTTAATACTTTTACTAAAAGAAAGTGCAACCCTAGGAATTTCATGCTCGGTACTGTATGGTCTTACATGTTGGGAGCCCCTTAACTTGAGTCTTACAGACCCATGGCTCCTATATAAAGGCTATATCTAGGTGTTCCTGAACCAAACTCCAACTAAGCACCTGTGAGGCTACTTTGGAATGCTGAAGGTTTATCTGAACACACCTGATATTCCTATGTTTACTTACTGGCATATTAGGCCATGGGACTATTTAACCCTTAGGTACTTCTTGCCACTTCTTTTGTTTCTCTTCTGCTCTTTAGACCATAAGGTCTTTTGAGTAGTGGAGGTAGCTTTACTTCTCGTGCTCTTTCAGACATAAGGTCTTTTGTGCAGGCAGCTTTACTTCTTGTGCTCTTTCAGACATAAGGTCTTTTGAGTAGTGCAGGCAGCTTTACTTCTTGTGCTCTTTCAGACATAAGGTCTTTTGAGTAGTGCAGGCAGCTTTACTTCTTGTGCTCTTTCAGACATAAGGTCTTTTGAGTAGTGCAGGCAGCTTTACTTCTCGTGCTCTTTCAGACATAAGGTCTTTTGAGTAGTGCAGGCAGCTTTACTTCTCGTGTTCTTTCAGACATAAGGTCTTTTGAGTAGTGCAGGCAGCTTTACTTCTCGTGCTCTTTCAGACATAAGGTCTTTTGAGTAGTTACCCTTAACCCTCCTTGCTTGACTGCTGCCATGTATTTTCTTTTAAAAATCAGACTCTAACTGCTGTCCTTTATGCTTACATTTCAGAAAAATGTTGAGAGATATATACATTAATTTCGTAAATATGTTGTTGTTAGCTAATGCTGGATTTCTGACAATGAAGTCATTAATCCTCTTGCTCTCCAATATTTTTCACTGATGGATGGGGCACTAGAAGTGGCCGGGCATATTTGAAGGTGGTTTCGATCCATTTCCTCTTGCAGATCACATAGAGGACAGAGTGGTGAAGAACATATCCCAATTCTGTTTAAATGTTTTGCCAGACAATCATGTCCTGTAATCAACCTGAAGGTTGCAACTGCTGTTTTTCGAGGATACTCAGGAATTACTGTTTGAATGTTTGGTAGTTCCCATCTTTTATTTTTTGATTTTTCATAGTAATATTTTTCAATAATTTTTTTGAATTCAGAGTTGACTAATCTTTTAGCTGCATAAAATGGTAGATTAACTATTGATTTCTGCACATTGCCGGTACCCTTTTTTGCAAGAAAATCAGCTTTCTCATTAGCACTCAGTCCACAGTGAGCTGGTATCCATTGGAAGACTAGGTGTTTTTGAAGTGCTGTTAGATGGGTAAACATTTTCCAACATCCTATAATTGTTTGGTTTTTTGGTGACAACTTGGAGGTAATTGCTATAATTGCTGCCCTGGAATCTGAGAGAATAACTGCTTGCTGAAAATGTGAAATTCTGTACAAAAGATTTTGTAGGGCCATTCTAATTGCTTCAATTTCTCCATCAAAGTTTGTAGTTCCATAACTTAAAGATTTGTAATAGGAAAAGAGGTGACATGTGACTCCAGCACCTGCTCCATCTTGGTTTGATATAAATGATCCATCGTATAAATATGGAGCCATTCGTGTTCTGGAAATCTAGTATGGATTGTCTCTAATGCCAATAATTTTAGAACACTAGTTGGAGTATCACTTTTCTTAACTTCTTCTGTCAGGTGTAAATAATATGTGATGTCTAATGTATGTGTTGGATTGACTTTAGATATGAAGTTTTCCTTTGAATTAGGAAGGTATACATTCTTCTTTATGTCTTGAATTTTGGAAAGAAAGCTCTCCTGAGTCTTTAGTGTATGTGTAAAATTTCTCTTGTGCCATGTATTGAATGGGAGTCTGATCAACTTTTCGTGTTGAATAAGAGCCGCTTTTTCTATTTCATATTCAATGGGGCATTGGTTGGTTAGTATTTCCATAGCTGCTATTGGTGTGGTTTTGATAGCACCTGTAATTAATCTCAGACTTTGGTTTTGAAAGATTTGAATCTTTTTTGTGTTTGCTGTTACAAGAACTTCGCTGCAGTAAGTAAATAATGGCTTTATATATACATTGTATGTTGTGTTAAGAGTTGCTCTGGAACATCCCCACTTCATTCCTATTAGACGTTTTAACAGTGAAAGGCACCTCTCTGCTCTTTGTATTACATTTTCTATTTGTTTGGTCCATGTAAGTTTAGTATCAGATGTAACTCCTAAATACTTTGCTTCCTTTGTTTCTGGTAATTGTTGACCCTCAAAATTTAGTTTTATTTTTAGTGGCTTTTTTCTTAGTGAAAAGATTTGGTAGTTTGATTTTGTAGTATTAACAGTCATTAAATTTTCTTTGGTCCACCTTTGTAATTTGGTTAAGGATTGTTGCATGGTTTTTTCTAGTTCTGTACTTTTGCTTTTTGGTTTTGAGGTCCACATTACTAATTCATCAGCAAATAGTGCACACTTCACACCTGATTCTTGTATTTGTTGTGGCAGATCGTTAATAAATATATTAAGAAGTGTTGTGCTGAGCACTGCGCCTTGTGGTAAGCCACGGTGTACTTGTTTGTATTTAGATATGTTTCTTCCATATCTGGTTGCAATAAAGCGTTGTGTTAGGAAATGACATAGCCATGAAAACATTGGATCTTGTATCCCTATTTTTTTTACTTTCTTTAGTAGTTTTGTTCTGCATATAGAATCATATGCACTTTGGAAAGCAATAAAAACTGATAAATTATCTTCTTTTCTATTGAAGGAGTCTTTGATTTCTTGACTGAGAAGTAAGACTTGTTCATTTGTAGAGTGGAACTCTCTAAATCCAGCTTGACATGGGGAAATTAAATTTTTTGATTCTAGAAACCAATTTAACCTGTTTGACACCATTCTTTCCATCACTTTTGCTATTATGCTAGTAAGAGCTATTGGTCTATAATTTTTTATTTCTGACGCTGTTATTTCTTTCTTCAAGAGTGGGACAATTATTGCCTTTCGGCATCCAGCAGGTTCAGTGTTTTTCCACGATAGATTGTAAAGTTTTAGTAGTTGTTGTTTTGCTGTTTTTCCAAGGTTTTTTATGAACTCTGGATGTATGTGATCAGGTCCAGGAGACTTTTTGTTTTTTAGATTATTTATTGCAATGTTTAGTTCTTGCATATTAAAATTTTGAAAAAAGAAATTACACTGAGTGTTAGGATCACATTATCTTTCTTAAATTCTTTACGTCCCTTTTTATTATTTCTTGTTACTTTATGTGAATTAGCATAATATTTATTGAATGTTTCGGCTATGGCTGCATCATTTGTTAATATTTTATTGTTGTGTATGATAGGTGTGCTGTTGTTTTCTTTCCTATCCTTGACATTTTTTATGAACTTATGAGCTTTGTTACCATCTGTCCTATAACCCATTTTTTCTAAGAAATTATTAAAGTAATTCTTTTTAGCAGTATTAATTTCTTTTTTAGTGAGGCACATTTCTTCCGCCATATTTGTGTATCCGATATGTTTTTTGCTTGTTCAGCTGTATTTCTAGCTATATCCCTTTGCTTTTTCAGTTCTTCTAACTGGGGATTCCAAAAGGGTTTGAAATTTTTAATTCTTCCCTGAGGAATATGTTTTTTTTGCGGTTTCTAGGATGACTTTACATAAATTTTTGTTCAAATGATCTGGTTGGTCATGTAGCTGTGAATTTGTTTGTTCTGTAAATTTATGTTCCAGTTCAGTTTTATATTTGATCCAATCTGCTTTTTTGAAGTTCCAATACAGATTCGTGTGACATTGACTGTTATTTGTATTATCTAGTTTTATATCAGCAATTACTGCTCTGTGACCAGAACTTGGATCTTCTATAACTTGTTTTTTAATTTTTGAAACAATATCTGTTGTAGCTAACAAGAGGTCTGGGTTACTGCCTGCTCCAGAGTAATGTATGAAGGTTGTGGGATCTTCTTTACTATAAATCAGTTCAAAAGTTGTGGTATTCAAAAATTCTTCCACTATCTTCCCTGTAGAATCCACTTTTTCATAACCCCATCTTTTGGAATGGGCATTGAAATCCCCAGTTACAATTGTTTTATTTAATTGGTCAATAAGAGAGAGATCTGGTTCATTTCTGGGAGGATTTTAAATACTGTATAAATGTAGATGTGTTTTGTTATCCCAAAAATTTAGCTTTATTAATTCACTTTTGTCTGTGTTATCCATTTCTTTAACAATTTCAAAGGAGGATTTAATATCCTTTTTGACTCCAACTAATATTCCACTACTTATCTGTCTATTTTTGGGTAGTAGGTGTATTAGAAAACCAGTAAAATTGAAGTATTTAAGTTGGTCATTTGTTAGATTTGCTAAGTCTCTTCAACTTCATAAATATAACGTTATACTTTCCTGACATCTCAAACAGATTGGACTGTATTTTTGTATGATTAATGTGTGTTTTAGCATACAGGCCTTGTGAAACCTTTTGGTCATTTAGCAATTTAAATTATGCCTGTCTGGAAAAATAGTGCACTTCAGTAATGAATAGATTGTTAAAATTAGTTTGCAAATTGGATATGCATACAACACTTTTCTCTTTTGTAATATTAATTTAGATACACAGTTGTCCTGTTGCAAGGAATCTTTTATTTAAATTAATTAAAGAAATTGAGGCTATTAACAGTGAAGTAACAAGATTCTAAAGTAAGAATAAATTAGAAACTTTAGTGAGCTTTGCACCAAGAACTTGCAACATTACTAAGATAAGTGAAGTTTTTAGTTTCTGATGTGTTCTTACTTTAGAATATTTTATTTATTGTGGCAAATGCCAATTGTTTTTCTTCATCTATTGTCCTTTTTTCTTTATGACTTTTTCTATCAGGTTAAGACTAAATCTAGAGGACTTGTTGGTTGGAAATTATTTTGTACATTACAATCTGCACTTTCTTGTACTTAAACTGCATGAATACATTTATACCTCAGACTTTTCTTTATTATTTGAGCTCCAGTTGGCAATAAGTTCTACTAGACCCTTGTGTCTGATGATTGTTACACATTGACAATATTTTCTGTTACTCTATTGTTTTGAGACTGCAGTTAAATAAGCTCTGTGTCTGTAGGTGTTGCAGGCAACAATGCAACTGCTGCTGTTTCAGAGAGAAGTGTAGAAGATGACATATCAAAGACTTCCAACTTGTCAGCCAATGCAAAGGAATTTTATCCAAAAGGATATCAACAAAGTTCACAGAATCAAGACTGCTGCAACTCCTCCCAGTTCGAAGAGGTAATGATGTAAACTTTAAAGCTAGCTATATGGGTTGTTCCATGCAGAAGGAAACAGAGTTAAAAGATGTAAAGTTTTTGTTAATGTAACACATTACTAAAATAATGATCAGATAATTACAAGTCAATAAGAACACTCATGTCACTTACTACGAGGATTGATCAAATATAAACTGGAATTTTCTGCTGATGGTTTAGGAGTGAGTGAACTGGTTTGTGACCTAGAATGACTGGCGATGAGGATGTCCATATTTGAATATTAAAAATAGAAACACTAATAACAGTGAAGTATTCTTCATGTTTGACGTCATTTTGAGTTACTTTTTTACACTCACGATCACTTAGTGGTTTAAAAACTGGAAACGTTTTCAGGATCGTTCATAAAATTGAAACAAACTGAAAAATCTGCTGTGGCACACCAATTTTGTACTGAAAACTACAACATTGGCCTTAATATAAAATTGAACTGAGCATTTGGAAAAAAATATACATAATCAAAAACAATAATAAAGTCATTTACTTTGAAATCCCAGGGTTAAATGAAGTGTTAATGCTGTGCGCCCTTAACACCAGATGGCAGCAGGACCATAGTACCAGAGAGAGGGAGCAGGAGGATAGTGTGTCACCCAACGACTGATGATGGGCTCGAACGGTCCTGAAAACGTTTCTACTTTTTAAAACATTTTAAGTAAAGGTCAGTGTAATAAAGAGACTCAAAATGACCTCAAACATGTTCATATATGTCAACTTTTATAATTTGCCCATAAAATGTAGAGAGCCAGGGGTGTCGATTCAATTTCTGCTTTGGGGGCAGGGTACAGATTGCCTGAAGCAGCTTCACAAATATTGATGTGAATTACTGATGATACATTCAGCTTAAAAATAGGTCTTTATTTCCTAAATGTGAAATATATACAAAGTGCAGTGGTAGTTTTTCTTTTGGGCTTTGGGCTGTGCAAAGGTGCATGTGTGTGTTGTATAGTTTTTATCTATTTTTCTTTTTACAATGGGTTTGATTGATTCATAAGGAAGTTTTATAGTACTTTTTTTTATTTAATTTGGGCTGCTTTCTTTGTCCCCCAAAAAATTGCTGTGTGAAGGTAGCTACCCCTCATTCAGTGTTTTACAATTTTTTCACCGAACTTATGGGCCTTTACGAGACTTACACTCTAGTATTTATTGTTGGTTATCATTTGGGTAGTGCTATGGGTTGCACTTTAGTGTACAGTTGTGACGCTCACAAGTATCACCTTCCATATGCCAGTTCAGTTTTTACTGCCTTTGCCATATTTTATTACTTATTATCTCCAGTTCAGGTCCTGAAAGTTTTATCATTTGCTCCAACTCTGTGTTCTTCAGCTCCTGGAACATTTTCTCGGCATGTCCGCATTAATTGTTAAAGTTCAAATGCTCCTTTCACAGTTTCTCTTTCACAGATACCAGTTCGTTTTTACGTAGACCCCCAGGGGCCTAAGTGTGGGTTTGGTGCACCCAGGATCCTGAGCTGCTCACCATTTCACCCCTTCCATACCCTCAGCTGTGTGCTGATCAATCGGCTGCTGATGTTACTACTATTCATCACCGTCTTCCTCTTCTAGGCTTATTGCGATTATTACTTTGTAAAGTCTTGGGTTTATAACTCCTGTCTCACCAGATATCTTTACTGTCTCTGTGGTCCTGTCCCATGGTTTTAGTGCAGTCCCTGATATGTGTGCTCTCTTGAGGTCTCAGGTGCGAAGGTCGGGCAGACCTTCACACTGCCTTAGGTGCAGAGCCTGTCCACACCGTCATGTACAACCACGTAGTTCTCAGAGGGCCTGGCCTGTGTTAATTCCCTGACGTACATGTGCTGACAGGTTAGTATCACTGGCTGGACGTGTTACTGCTGACGGAACCCCAGTGTAGTCAACCACAAGTACCCTGAATCCATGTTGACTCCGTTGAGGCAGCGTGGCCTAAAGTGGGGAGGGATGGATGGTTATTTCTGTGGTACGGGCATAAACCTGGGGTGTGCGTGGTGAACGGTTTACCCATGTGGAGATCAGAGGGTAGTCCCTCTGACATATGCTTTGAGGTCAGTCATGGAGGGGTCTCCATGGTGGCACAGATGGTGGAGAATTGGTATACTTTTTCTGTGACTGGATGGCAGGCTGATGCCGAAGGTTTTGGAAGGGGGTCCAATCCATCATGCATCTATGCAAAACTCTTTCATTTGATTTGTTTTTAGTTATGACTATGGCATGTGATGGGATGCTGTTAAAGGACCTTAGCCCCTCTTATATCAAACAGGAAATCGACATGATTTGTGGTCTTGTGAAAAATGCGACTAGAGTTCAAGATGGTACGCTTTTAATCGAGGTGAATTCTGCAGACCAGGCACAGAAATTCTGAAAGTGACTTTGTTGGGCTCCTACCCGATCCTGCTGTTTGTGAGTGTTGTGGCCCTCACCCCATGAGGGCAGGGCCTGTACCCGTGACCCTCATTGTGTTAACTGTGGAGGGAATTATCTGTCCAGCTTGCAACATTGCTCGAAGTGTCTTGATAAAAAGAGCATAAAGGAGCTGCATGTTAAGGAGCACCTTACATTTAAACAGAATTGGGATATATTTTTCACCACTCTGTCCTCTATGTGATCTGCAAGAGGAAATGGACCGAGACCACCTTCAAATATGCCCAGCCACTTCTAGTGCCCCATCCATCAGTGAAAAATATTGGAGAGCAAGAGGATTAATGACTTCATTGTCAGAAATCCAGCATTAGCTAACAACAACATTTACTGAAGCATGTCTGCAATTTGAACGGCTCAAACCACTTACTACTTACCACCACCTGTTATTCGTCAGCAGTTCACTGTGCTCCATTGGCCACCGTTGGCATACAACACATTCCTGTTCCTGATGCTTCGACTCTGATCTCTCAACGTGTACCTCTCCACTGTATAGCATCACACCTGCATGGGCTACTACATCTTCAGCCGTGCAGACACCAGTTCACAAGACAACTAGCCGTAGCCAACCTGTCAACAGGCATTGTTCTAAGCCTGCTGTTTGCACCAGCAGTCGCACATCCTCCATGAAGCTCCACTCCTGCATCCATTCTCTGAGCCGCAGGGGATCTTCTGACTCCCGAACATTGGAGGAGTCATCGGAGGATGACAATTCTCACATCCCACGTCTGAAGTCGGTTAAGGTATAGATCAAGAAGAAAATGTTAGACAATGCTCTAATTTCTTTGTTACAATGAAAATAATCCAGTGGAATGTTAATGGGTTCCAGGCATATGTTCTGGACATAGAGCATTTAGTTTCTCTATATTCACCATCAATTGTCTGTTTACAAGAAACTCACCTCCAGTCTAATCACGCTCTCCATCTTCATGGTTTTTGGGCTTTTAGACATGACTCTGCAGCTGATCAGAGGGCAGGTAGTGGTGTTGCTACTCTGGTGGCGTAAACTATCTCTGCCACCAGCATACTGCTTAACAAGCCACTGCAGGCTGTAGCGGTACATGTACAGCTGCATGATCTGAGTTTTGTCTATTTGGTGCCTCTGTGTCATACACCAAAATGACCTTCAAGCTCTTTTGGCACAGATTCCGCCACTGCTCCTGTTTCTTGGTTATCTGAGTGCCAACACTTTATGGGGCTCCAACATTGACGATGCTCATGGGTCCCTTGTAGCAGATGTTGACTATGTCTGGCTTGCTTTTGTTAAATACCGTCCCTGCATTCTTATCATCTCCCTTGGGGCACACTCCGCCCTAGGCCTTTCGTTCTCTAGTCCATCCTGGTACTGCATCTTGATTGGTCATCCTTACATTCTTATCATCTGCATACGGGACACACTCCAACCTAGACCTTTCATTCTTTAGACTATCACTGGTACTGCTACATTCTTATCTGCCTAGAGTACACGCTCCACCCTACACGTTTCGTTCTCTAGTCGATCACTGGTACCGCTTCTTGATTGGTCAGTGCTTTCTGACCTCTTTAGCATTGATCATTATCCCATTAGCATTCACCTTTTCTGTCACCATTCTAGCACAACATCCTCTCTGGATTATTTCCAAGGCTGACTGGGGGAAATTTCATTCCCTCATTCATCTTACTGACAATGTTAGCCACCACAGATGAAGTTGGAATATTTTACTTACTTTATCCTTCTTGCAGCAAATTCCAGCATTCCTCGTTCTTCTATACCTCATCATGTTCCTGTACCTTTGTGGTCTTAGGAATGCCGTTTGGCTATTGAAATACGCAAGTGTGCTCTGCATGTTTTCCATGTACACCCTACGGAAGCGAATTTCATTGCTTTTAAACCTTCTCGTACAAGGGCCCATTTTGTAGTTCAGAATGCAAAACGCACATCCTGGGAACCTTACGTCTCTTCTCATTCTTGTTGCGGTTCGGCCCAGAAGGTATGGACTGCTGTTCGGAATATGTACGGCAAGTGTCGCTGGATGATCATTCCTGGTCTTGCTGCATGTGGCTCCATTACACCAGTGAGCAGGATATCACTGAAGTTTTTGCTGTTTCTTCTGCCACTATTGGCCAAATCCAAAGCTACGATAGAGCCTTTTTACATATCAAGGACTCTCTGGAGGAGATAATCCTGAATTTTAACAGTGACTGTAGCGAACTGTACAACACACCTTTTACCCAAGTGGAACTGATGCATTCTTTGTCTCTCGCTCACAACTCTTCTGGTCCTGAAGACAAATGCTGCTTCATCTTCCACCTGCAGTTTTCTGCTTCTTGCTCCACATTTATAGCCATATCTAGCTTCAACAGGTTTTCCTGATGAGAGGGCATTGGCATCCTTATCCCTCAGCTGGGAAGAGACCGGACACTTTCCTCTAGCTACCGCTTTATTTGCTTGACGAGTGTCGTTTGCAAGACTTTCAAACGTATGATCAACACTTGCTTATGGTGGTGGCTGGAGACAACCTGTTGAGCAATGTTCAGTGTGGTTTTCGTCGCCATCATTCTAGTGTTGACAATCTGACACGCATGGAGGCTTACATCCAAAATGCCTTCCTACTGAAGCAGCACATAATGGGTGTTCTTTTTGATCTGAAGAAGGCCTAAGACACCACCTGGCACTATGGTATCCTCCATATTCTGCACGGCTACGGTTTACGTGGTTATTTAGTGAACTTCCTTTTTAACTTTTGAGAACTTTGCGGCTTTGATGTGCATATTGGAAACACAGTACCGCATGAGAGATTCCAGCAGAATGGTGTGCTGCAGGGTTCATTCAGTGTCATGCTTTTTGCTGTTAACACCAATGGCATCACTAGTGTTCGTAGTGCAATCCCGATGTCCCTGTATGTTGATGACTGCAATTTTCTACCGCTCTTACAATCTTGAGCACACTGAGCATCAACTAGAGCTTACCATAACAACGAGGGGTTGCTTCACACCGGCTTTCAATTTTCCCCTACAAAAACACAGTGTATTCATTATTCGAAATGTTTAGTTCTTCCGGGCTTGTAGGCCGTCCCACCTACAACTGGCCAATCACTACCGTAGCCAGCGCAACAATGCCCCACCCATTCCTACCCATTCCCACCCATATAAATAATCTTAACGGACGTTAACAGTAATTTCTTCCACTACTTCTCTGCTTTCACATTCAAACTCTGACCAGTGCAGACGAAGGATCGCGTTACCCTGATGATGCCAAGTGCAGTACTTGGCGAAACGTTGGTATCTACCATGCTTTCTAGACCACGGCCTACAAGCCCGGAAGAACTAAACATTTAGAATAATCAAGACACCGGCCGTGAAAGCCTAAATACATATATTACAATGTATTCACTTTCGACTTTGTGGGGTACATCCTTCCCCTGATCTTCATTTGCGTGTCACACCTCTACTGTTTGTTCTGCATCTTAAGTTTTTGAACCTTCACCTCGACAACAAACTCACATGGGAACAGCATATTCGTCAACTTCAGGCCTCCTGCAATCGTTTGCTTCGGGTGCTATTTGGGGGCAGTGATTGCACCATCTGGAGATTGTGTCGCTCATTGGTCCGGTCCAAATTAGACTGTGACTGTTTTATCAATGGCATGGCATCTGCCTCTAAACTCTGCCTTTTAGACATAATACATCACACTGGTATCTGTCTCACTGCTGGGGCTTTCCGCACCAGTAGAATCGATTGTATGCTGATTCTGGCAGACCTCCACTGTCTGTCCACCGCTCGTTATTATTTTGTTCCTACGTGGCAAGGTTTGATTGCTAATCCAGGTCATCCTTCATTTCCACCTGTATTGTGTCCAGACCTCGCATACCACAAAATGCGGAATACAACTATCTCCTGTCCAAGTGGTAGCAGGTTTCGAGAACTTGCCACACATGCCCTTCGGCGCATACTCTACTCCAGCCGTAGAGTGGCATTCACTTGGTCACTGTCCTCCCTGGCTATTCTAGCGTACACACTTCGACCTGGAGCTGCCAGGCTGTGCGAAGAGAGCTACCCCTCATTTGGTGTTTTGCCAACTTTTCACCAAATTCTAGCCATTATCAGACTTACGCTCCGGTATTTACCAATGGTTCTCAGTGCTACTGGATGCACTTTTGTATACAACGGTGACACATATACCGGTTCTAGATGCCAGTTCAGTTTTTACTGCCGAGCTGTTTTGCATCTTTTATTTCTTACTTTTTATCTCCATTTCAGGTCCTGGAATTTTTATCCTCTTGTCTGACTCTTTTAGTGCTCTTCAGGCTCTGCAGCAGTTTCTCAGCACCTTGGCATTCGTTAATATTCAGACATTAATCTCTCAGCTACTGTCTCACAGATACCAGTTTGTTTTTACCTGGTGCCAGGCCATGTGGGTATTCCCAGGAATGCGGAGGTAGATGCAGCTGCTAAGTCTGCATGGCGCCTTCCAGAGTTTTCCACCCGTAGGCTCCCTTATGTAGATATGCAGAAGTACTTCCATCGCCATCTGTTTGCTGTCTGGCAGGAGTCTTGGGAAGCGTTAGCTGGCACTCAGTTATGGAAAATCAAGGACACTGTACATTCCTGAGAGACATCTTGCAGGGCTTACAGGCAGGAAGAAGTGATGTTAACCTGCCTGAGAATGTGCCAAACCCGAGCTACACAAGGAGACCTTTTACGTGGTGATCCGGTACTTGTAATGTTCCACTCTCCGTCGTGCATGTCCTTATTGATTGTCTGCGGTATGCTCATGAGCGCCAGGCCCTTGGTCTGGCTCCATTTGTGGCAACGACCCAGTAGCTGTAACTATAGTACTGCTGTTTGTTGCCAATATTGATTTTGGTAAGCAAGTGTAAGGTGTGTTTTTATCTTCATGGATTTAAGATTCTAGGATGTTTTACTTCTGTTTTTTTTTTTAATAGTCTTATGAGTTTAAGTTTTTAGTCGGTTACATTTTTACCTATTTTAACTCTTGCTTTTTATTTCCTTTAACTTCCATTTTTTAGTTGTTTCAACTTTCACCTTTTATATTTTTAGGGGTTAGGTTTTAATAGTTGTTTGCTTGTTTTTATTTTTGTACTTCAGGTCCTAATGACCTATACTCCATCCAGCCGTAGATCTGCACCTTGTATCTCTCCGCAATAACCTGATGTGTTGTATCAGGCGACTAACACAAACAAGCACCACATGGACTCATGCCTTGTGTTTATGTTGCAATAGAACGATATTTACTCGGCAGTTTTAGGAATAGCGTTGCTATCATGTTACATTCAAGTAGTATTTACCAGGGTTATCATAAAAACTTGCAGATAATCGCCATTATTTGAGGTACTATATTTTATGGTATAGTCTTGGGAACCGTTAGCTGGTACTCTGTTGCGTACAATCAAGGACACCATACTACCCTGGTTGACTTCTTGCAGGGATTGCAGGTAGGAAGAGCTGAATTTGACCTGCTTGAGAGTAGGTCACACCTGAGCTACCCTTGGATACTTTTTGCATGGTGATTCTGTGTGACGTACAGTATTTCCCTTTCCGTTGCACATGTCCTAATTGTCTATGATATATTTGTGAGTGTCCCTTGGCCTGGGTCTTACACTGTGCTCAATTTTAGGCAACGACCTAGTAGCTCTAAGTGCAGACCTGGAACTTGCTGCCAATATTGGATTTAGTAAGCAAGTTCAACTTAAGTTGTTCTAATAAGGAAAAATTGAAGCTATTAACAGTGAAGCAACAAGATTCTAAAGTAAGAACAAATTAGAAACTAAAAACTTCACTTATCTTAGTATGATTTGCTGGCCCTGGGTTTCAAGCTGTGTCCAGCTCATTCTCAAAGCCATATAAACAAACTCGTTGCCAAGCTACAATCTTTTATTTTTTCTGAAAAACAATTACTCTTATTCAATTTTTATTTACCAATCTCTGAAAACAAAAATTTATAAATACAATCTATAGATGGTAATTCGAAGTTCATGACACGGTTTCTGTTTTTTAAAATAAAAATTTTTTCCCAAACCATTAAATCTATAGGATTACTTAATTGTTTTAATAATTTAACTTCTGGATTAATTTCATGATTAAATGACCAAAAATGATCTGCCACAGCTGATTTATCAGTTTGTTTATATTTAATATTTCTAAAATGTTCTTTTATTCTGGTTTCTAGATGACGTTTAGTTTTACCAATATAAACTTTATCACAATCTAAACAGCTAAATTGATAAATGCCAGATTTTTTATAATTTGGTATTTTATCTTTTTTTGAAAAATTAAGTAAATTTTGTATATTACATTTATTTTGAGGGATCAAATTTATTCCATATTCTTTAAAAATCCTTGTAAATTTTTTATTAGCCCATGGATGCTGTAAGTAAACTTTTTAAAAATACAATTATGTTTTATTTTTTTAAGGGTTGAAACTTCTTTGACAGCTTTTTGTTACTTATATTCCTCTATCCTTTTATGTATAAAATCTGTATTAAAACCATTAATTACTGCAGTGTTAATAATGTGTTTATATTCTATGTCAAATTCATCTTTATTAAGGGGTATATTTATTAACCTATAAATTAAACTATTAAAACCAGCAAATTTATGTGCAAAAGGATTAAAACTTTTATATTTTATTTTATATTATATAATAATCTGATTATTAAATCATTGAAAGAAAAGGATGTAATTTATACTAAAGCCGACAAAGGCAACAAATTTGTAATTTTAGATCAATCTGATTATATTAATAGAGTAGAACTTTTGCTTGAAAGTAAAGATTATTTAAAAATTGATAATGATGCTTTAAAATCATGTATTTCAACTTTTAATAAACTCTCAACAAAGTGAAAAGGATACCTAAAAAAGAAAAAAGTATTTTAAAAGTCAATAATCCTGTTTTACCCCACTTCCAAAAATACATAAACCAGGAAATAAAATGAGACCCATTATAAATTCTATAAATTCACCTACATATAATTTAGCTAAATGATTAACTAAAAAATTTAGTACTTTTGAAACATTTGAGAGTTTAAGTATTAAAAATTCTTTTGAACTAGTAAAAAAGATTAATAACCTAATATTATCTGATAATGATAAACTCGTTTCTTTTGACGTAATTGCTTTATTTCCTAGCATTCCTAGAAAAAAGCTTTTGATTTTTTTAAAAAAATGGTTAAATTCTTTAGAATTAGACAATGACTTAATAGATGATTTTGTAAAACTTACAAATCTTTGTTTAGATCAAAATTTCTTTAGTTTTAATGGTAATTTTTTTCAACAAACTTCTGGCTTGGCAATGGGTAGTCCACTTTCGCCATTTCTTGCTAATCTTTTCATGAGTTTTTTTGAAACTTAAATTACAAAATCATTCCCTCTAATTTTTAAAATATGGTATAGATATGTGGATGACATTTTTGCTGTTGTCCCTAAAAAACAGATAAATGATGCTTTAAAACTTTTAAATTTACAAGATAAAGCTATACAATTCACTTTGGAAACTGAGAATAATGGATTCCTTTCATTTCTGGACTTAAAAATTAAAAGACATAACAATAAATTGAAATTTGGTATTTACAGAAAATATACTCACACTGATAATTAAATAAATTATAAAAGTTTTAATCCTTTTGCACATAAATTTGCTGTTTTTAATAGTTTAATTTATAGGTTAATAAATATACCCCTTAATAAAGATGAATTTGACATAGAATATAAACACATTATTAACACTGCAGTAATTAATGGTTTTAATACAGATTTTATACATAAAAGGATAGAGGAATTTAAGTATCAAAAAGCTGTCAAAGAAGTTTCAACCCTTAAAAAAATAAAAGTTAATTGTATTTTTAAAAAGTTTACTTACCATCCATGGGCTAATAAAAAATTTACAAGGATTTTTAAAGAATATGGAATAAATTTGGTCCCTCAAAATAAATTTAATATACAAAATTTACTTAATTTTTCAAAAAAAGATAAAATACCAAATTATAAAAAATCTGGCATTTATCAATTTAGCTGTTTAGATTGTGATAAAGTTTATATTGGTAAAACTAAACGTCATCTAGAAACCAGAATAAAAGAACATTTTAGAAATATTAAATATAAACAAACTGATAAATCAGCTGTGGCAGATCATTTTTGGTCATTTAATCATGAAATTAATCCAGAAGTTAAATTATTAAAACAATTAAGTAATCCTATAGATTTAATGGTTTGGGAAAAAATTTTTATTTTAAAAAACAGAAACCGTGTCATGAACTTCGAATTACCATCTGTAGATTGTATTTATAAATTTTTGTTTTCAGAGATTGGTAAATAAAAATTGAATAAGAGTAATTGTTTTTCAGAAAAAATAAAAGATTGTAGCTTGGCAACGAGTTTGTTTATATGGCTTTGAGAATGAGCTGGACACAGCTTGAAACCCAGGGTCAGCAAATCATACTTAGATAAGTGAAGTTTTTAGTTTCTAATTTGTTCTTACTTTAAGTTGTTCTAATTTTTAACGTTTCAACAACTTACCATTTTGCTGATCATGTTTTAAGCTTAGTTTTAGTTGTTTTAATTTTTAGCAATTTTAACTTTCACTTTTTCGCTTTTTAAGTGTGAGATTTCAAAAGTTGAGTTGCCTTGTTTTAATCTTTTCACTTCGGGCCCTAATGACCTAGTTGTCGACAGGCCCTTAAACACTACACACTCACTCACTTGGACATATAGCAGGCATTACTCCATGATAAGGCAAGATAAATGAATTTCAAACCAGTTCTTTTGTACACTCGTCCCAGACCTGCAATAGGTTCAGACTGTCACTTATGTCTCACTGTGCTGTTGCTATAGCATACTGGAATATTTACTGTTAACTTTAGCTTGTCATATTAAATTTCCAAATCAAATGTTATGTATTAAAAAAGACCTCGTATATGTGATAGTTCGAAGTTTGTATTGTGTATTTATGAAATGGATATTGTATTTGATTATGTCCTTATCTGTGTAGTTGGATTAAATTGATGAAATGAAACTGCCAGTATGAGAGGTTCTCTATGGTGGTAGATTGATGAACTTTTGAAGGACTTCGCTGGTCAAGACATCTAAGTTCATCTGACAGTCTGTATTTATTCAGACTTGGATGTTTCCCCACATTACAAATTCTGATCTACCTAATGCACTAGGAGTTTTACACAATTATGATCCATTTGTTTTATAAGCATACTCTAGATGTTAAGTTTAAGCCCTTTCTTTTACAGAATCAGTTGCAAGGTGGTGGTGATGGCCAGACACATTCTGGAGCAAAGACCAATAATGACCGCATCACAACCAGCCATTTAATTGACGTAATGCATCACCTTACATTAAATCCAGGCAGATTTGATGCACTCATTAATCCAATGACAGACTCTTTCCGTGCTTGGTTAGCAGATAAAGACAAAATACATTTTATTGTTAATGCCATTGTAGAACAGGTAAGTATAACAGGTTTGTTTGTAATTATTTAGGATAGTGGCACCACAGATTCCCAGGCTCTTTGAAATTTTAACCCCCTTTAAAAAAGTTTGGATGCTAACTTAACCAATCCATCCTTACCTAACCACAGTAAACTGCTACCTAAAATTCATGTTAAAAGTTATTTATTTATAATCGTGTTGCATTAGACAGAAAGAGCCAGTGAACTAAGAATTGGCTGCATGGTGTTTTTTCACTGGACATGGAGACACATGATTCAGTGCTGTTGCTCCTGCAATCAGGGTGCTGCTGCTGCTGAAGTAGCTTTGCTATCCTTTGGCTCTATGGTATAAGTTGACAGTGGTTGTTCAGTTATTAGGAGTTATTTATTATTGTGCCTGTATTTAGTTACTAAGTGTATAATGGCTCGGTATAAGTGTAGCAATGGGTACTTGTTCATGATTCATATGCATTATTTATAATTCTATTTAACTCACTCACCATTTGCAGAAAAATTTCTGGGTGTTAAAGTTCCAGGCCATTCAACAATCCATATGCGTCATAATAAATTTCAGGCCACAGGGAATGTTTAGTCCAAGAAACTAGGATGGGCATTTTATGCCCATTGTATTTAGCTTCTGTTTTTTTTTCTATTTTTTTTTCTTCCTGTTACAGTTACAGGCTGCCAAAAAGACAAAGAATATTTGTACAAAAGTGGCAAAATAGTTAATAAAACATAATGAATATAAAGTACAAAAGCTAAAATTTGTAAATGGCAAAGTATTATCTCTTAAAACAATAAAAATTCTATATAAATAAAACAGAAAAAAATATCCAGGTGATTTCTAACAATAGCTATAGAGCCTTTGAGCGACAGTATAGCAATATTGTATGCCAAATGTTTGGATAAGCCAAAGCTCTTCAGGAATTCTGCAAGTAACCTCGGAATTGTCCCTCTTGCTCCAACCATAAGTCCTGTTACACTGATGCTAGGTGGTACTTCTTCTTGAAATAATCAATGGTGGGTTCGTAGATACGTTTTTTCTCCTGATTCACTTTGTCTGGCTGATGTTCGCCATATTCAAATCTGATGGTTGGGTCAATGATTTGACCTTCAGGAGAATTTGGTTTGAAGGCAATTATGTCGATTCTTCTGTTGCTGCCTTCATCAGAGAGACCGTGTACTTCTTTGAATACAGTGTATCCTTTCCCTCTCAGGTTGTCTGCAATTAGAGAACGCACAGCGTGATGACGCGAGTTGTGTAGAAGTTCACCATGAGGGCAAGATCCAAGAACATGCGCAAGCGTTTCAATCTCTCTGTGGCAGCACCGACAGAGGTTATTGCCTGTGGATCAGCCAGGTACACTAGGGACTGCTGCTATGTTCGCTGTCATCTTTATGGCTTCTCTTCATTCACTGCAAGTGAGGCCTTTATGATTCCGAAGCCCTCTGTTAGCTGGAGTATACTGTTTGTATAAAAGTACGCCCTTCCCTTTGTGTTCTTTTTTAGTCCAGTTCTCATATGACCTTTCTCGTAGTTGTTGGCGTACTTCTTGTGTGTCTGTATTTCCATACTTATTGATGATTTTATTTGAATTTGGAATGTTCAATGCTACGAGACTGGATGAAATTTCTTGAGGGAGAGTCCTTGTTTTATTAAGAAAGGGAATATTTGTGTTGATTAATATTTTGCAGGTATTGATATGCTGTAAATAGATTTCCCATGCAGAACAAAATAGGCCTAATCCCTTGAATTTTGTGTCTGAATAGATCATATCGTTGAGAAGATCATTAGGCATTTGCAACATTTCCTTAAGTGCTCTTCTTACCATTATGTCTGCATCATTTACAAATTTATGGGGTATCTTCATTTATTTATTTATTCATGCTTTTAGAACATATACAGGTTACATAAAATGCTAAAGTAACTGTCTTAGTGGTAAAAAATGTTCAAAATCACAATTGCAGATATTCATCTGTCATAAAAAGCCCTCTCAATTAAGTAATTTTTTAAGCATTTATTAAACTTGGAACCAGTTGATTGTTTAATTGTGGTTTGCAGCTTATTGTATAAAGTTTTCCCAAAGTTCCCAAAGTTTTCTTGGTTGGATGTATCGTCTGAAATGGATATACTAAACTGGGACATATTGATGTGTTAATTATTGTGAATTTTTGATCTGCCTGCAAGAGTGGAGATGAGATAAGGAGTTCCAAATAGGTTTTCAGTTTATTTAAAGTGGAGAGAGAGTTGAAATTAATCTTGTCACTGAAATTTACACCCAGGCATCGAATAAAATCACCTTTCTGGAGGCATGGAATTTCATTTTCCGGTGAAATGTGAAAATTCTCTTCTGAGAGGTTCCCTTTGTTGATATTTATTCCCTTGCATTTATATTGTTATTAAGACCAATTTGGTTAAATTGCTGAATCGCGTAAGATGTAAGGCATAAAGCAGAAGCCTTGTCTTTACCTATTAAAACTGTCATCAGCGAAGCCCATTACCGTCAAACAATCTTGATTAGGACTCAGCTGAAATCCATATTTTGAGGCCGTACTTGGTTCACTTAGTTCATTTAAATTGTGATCTATTGAAAGATCGAACAGTGTTGGAGATAATGAAGAACCTTGTAATACTCCTCTAGTTAACGTAATGGGTTTGGATTAACCTCTGTTTGACTGCACTTCTATAATATTTCCTATCTGCAGATTAGTTACAAGATCGGTGAGGTTGGAAGGAATAGGTAAAGCTTTTAGTTTAATTTAAAAGGTGAGTCAGTAACACTGAACAACACTTACAACATATTTGAGAGGTAGAACTGGAACTTAAAAATTCAATGTCACAACTGGGATTTGAACCACAGACCTTCCTCTTACCGGGCAGCTGCTCTAACCACTGAGCTATTGTGACAAACTGCCAGAAATGCATTAAATTCTCAAACCAGCATTTCTGGCAGTTTGTCACAATAGCTCAGTGGTTAGAGCAGCCGCCCGGTAAGCGGAAGGTCTGTGGTTCAAATCCCAGTTGTGGCATTGAATTTTTAAGTTCCAGTTCTACCTCTCAAACTTTGCCCACACACGGCTTGTGTGTTTAAAAACACCAACAGTAAGTTTGTTGGCATAAATAAATAATACTTACAACATAGTTCTCCGGGACGCGTTTCGAAGGTTAACTTTCCTCCATTATCAACCGGACAATAAAGGAAAGGAAGAAAGCTATTAGTGTTTCTTAGATGTTCATGTCCCACATTGTAAAACACTTTTCTCACATCCAAAAATACTATAGCCAGGTCTGATCTCTTCATTTTGGCTTCCAGAAACAGGGAATCTAGTAAGGCGGTATTAATGTGAGTACCTGGGGTGTTGGTGAAGCCCCTTTGGTTGGGATTGAAGCTTACAATTTCATGGATACGTTTGTTCTCTATTAGTCTCCTTATAACAGAGCATAACGTCACTTTTTCTTTTTCTTTTTTTTTTAATTAACCTCCAACATTGTGTCATATCGGACGAACGAATGAATGAAATGAAATGGGTGCAATGATGCTCAAAGGAGCCAGAGGTTCATGGAGCTTTAAGTTATCCGACATTCGTCTTCTCAGGGTAGGGAAAACCTCGGAAAAAACCTTACCTGGATAACTTATCCTAAGCGAGATTTGAACTCGCGACCTCTTGAACGTGAATATAACGTCACTGGTCACCAGTTTGTGATGTCTTCAGTGTCTCCCCCTTTGTGAATTAGAATGGTCCTAGCATGCATGAGCGAAATCATGGGTAGCTTGATTTTTTAACAAAAGTGTACCACGGCTAATGCGGTCAATATTTCAATGAGAACAATTGGAAGTGATTTCTATCTCTATGATAAATTAAAACATGAAGTGCACAAGATAAAGCCCAACATGCTGGAACAATTAAAACAAAATATCTGCCAGGAAATAAAATAAAGTATTGTGTTCCACCCAAAAGTTCAATGTTGAGATTTCACCGGAAACATGTGTTTTGAAGCTCCCTGAATCCAAAAAACGAAAAGAAAAAGGCATTTTTAGGAAAAGGTCAGTATGTATGTCTGTTCTGTGTGTATGTCGGTCTGTGGACACACAACTCAAAAACAAAAGGTTAGCTAAAAACCAAAGTTGGTATTTAAGTTTAATGTCTTTCAAGGATACGACACAAAGATTCTGAAGAAAATTCCTCCACCCTAAACTAACCTTTACGTGGAAAATTTTGATTTTCTTGAAAATGGCTCTGACGATTTTGATTAAAATGGTATATGTTTGAGATATTTTTATGGCAAATACAAAGTATAACTTGAATTTTCTGGCTATAGCCCATGTAGTCCTATTTACTCTGGATGACTTTTGCATAACTGGTAAACCGTAAGAGATAGACCAAATCTAACTATATAAAAAATGTAGATCTTGGTAAAACACACAATTTACGTTTAAGTAAATTTTTTTGTAATGTGAACCATTTTGGAGATGTTCCTTGTTATTTGTGAGAGTTTTGGAGAACTCTCTATTTCTGTCAAATGGAACATTGTTATTAATTTTTTTATGTTTACTGTGCAAAGAGAACAGAATTTGAAAGCTTTAAAATATTTTACTGTTGCTCAAAGCATACTGTATTCCCATATTCCCCTTGTATGTACAAGAATATAAACAATAAGATAATTTCTGCAAATGTTTGTTTCAACTGACATGAAGATACAGGAATAAGAGTTTGTAAGAATGGTTAGTACAAGAGTAGAGAAAGTCATGTAAGTGCAACACATATTTTTCTTTTTAGTTTTCGGTGGTTTTTAGATTTTTGAAGTTTTTTTTTTATGGTATTTTAAGCTTCTTATTTTTTACATTTTACTGCTTCGATTGTTTAGTGCGCTAACCTTTTTATTCTTTACATTTTACTGCTTTAATTGTTCAGTAATTTAACTTTCTCTTTTTATTCTCAGTTTAACTTTGTGAGTGTGTTTTAGATTTTATTGTTTGAGTATGGGCTCAAATGACCTCATTGACAGGCCCTTAAACCCCTCGCACATGCTCACTCTTCCAGGGTATGTGAGTTTGTCTTTACACTCTAAGTTACCCTAGAGATAGTAATTGCAGGGAGTTAGGCAGGGCTACCAAGGGGGCCCCAAATCTCTACCAATAATTGTTGTCCTAATAATTCTGTCCTGAAACAACTTTCAATTGTTCTCATTGAAAGATTGGCTGTATGAGCTGTTGCAGAGTGTTGAAAAAAGACAAAATCGTGCTCCCTGTCTGTTAATTCGCTAAAAAAAAGATGGGGCAAAATTGTATTCACATATGTATGGAGTGAACTATTGACTCAAAAAAATTGGCCTTATAACTCGGAACCTGATATTGTTCATGAAGTATCTCTTCATGATGAAAGATTGATGTATGGTGTGTCATTAGTGAGAAAAGTTTTTCAGAGCTCCAGTAAGCGACTTCTATCTCTGTGGTAACTTAAAACAAAGTATACAAGACAAATGCATACTTCCTAAAAAATTAAAACAAAATATCTGCCAGGATTTTGCCAGCATTTCTGAACATGAAGTATGGCGGGTAATGGGTAGTTTCCTAAAGAGGTGCCAAAAATGTATATATGGATGATGGTGACCAGCTCCAGCATCTAATTTCATAAAGTTGCTAAGTAAAGCCTTTAAAAGTAGCTTTAAAAATGTACGGTTTCATCTGCACCTTTCGATGATAGCAGCAGACTGCAACGAACGTCGAGGATGTGGACAGGCAAAACACCATGCAGCCCATTGGGAAGTCTTTTCCTCTCCTGGTAAAATGTCATAATTAGATATGAAAGGCCTATGTTTTGTATAAAATATGTTCACACAAACATAGTTGTTAAGTTCCTTTGACAGCAGTTGTTGCTCTTTTTATGTTATGAATACTTAAGAAAATGTAAAATTATTGTGTATTACATATGTTTTATTTTTTGTATTTTCAGTCAATTGACGAACCAAATTTTCGATATAACGGAGCCAGACTTTGTAGTTTCCTCAACAATGACTTTACAACACAGAAATCTTCCTTCAGGAACTGTCTTCTAACGAGGTAATGGGAATAAATATTTAAGATAACATTTCTAATTAGTGCTTATTGAAATTGCAGTGAAACTTCACTTAAGTGAAGTGCCTTTAACCAAAATCCAGCTTAACAGGGGAAAAAAGAATAGAAAAAATTGAACTAAAATGGAAGATGCTCAATTTCTTGCTTGCAATGTTCTTTTGCCCTAATGCTAAATTCCAATATAGGCACTTGGTATTGTATGCAGTTAATCTCCCTCTACTTCACATTCACAGAAATATTATACCACTGTAACAAGTTTCAACTGATTGCAGACACATTCAGTGCAGAAACCCACTGCTCTTAATGGTCAGTGTGGTTGTGTTGAAGATGTCAGCACAAAAGCAAGCATGTTGTAATAAGCTGTGAACTGATACTTGAAGCCATTAGCAATAGAGACAACAGATGGACTCAAAGCATTAGAGGTTTGGAAAACTATAAAAAATCTACTGAAATCTTAACTGAAAGTACTGAATTATGACACATAACACAACCTTTTGAGAGGTTGAATCAGGGCTGAAAAATTCAATGGCATAGCTGGTATTTAAACCACAGATCTTCCATTTCACGTGCGGCTGCTCTAACCACTGAGCTACCATGGCCAACTTGCCAGTACACCATTAAATTTGGTTGGCATAAAACAGTAACAATTACCATCTAAAGGTTATTTAAATCTGGAACATAAAGTACTTATGATTGTAAGTCACACCTGGGATACTTATCTCAGATGTGAGATTCCTTTGTGGTCTACTGGGAAAAAATGAATCGATTGGGAAATTTAATATCATACTGGCAAGTTACTATAGTAGTTCAGTGGTTAGAGCAGCTGCACATGAAGCGGAGTATCCATGGTTCAAATCTTGGCTATGGCATTTAATTTTTCAGCCCTAATTCTACCTATGAAACGTTGACCACACATGACCTCTGTGTTTAAAACCACCAGCAGTAAAGTGGCATAAAAGAAAATAGCACAACCTTTTGTTTTTAGATTGCCCTGTGTTTTATCGAGCAATGCAGTGATTCATAACCATATAAAAATGGAATGAATCTCACAAGTCATATTTCTTATAAATCGAGGAGAGTTTTTTCTATTTATTGGCAATACTAATTGGTTAGCACAGCAACTATATTAATCATTCAATTCTCCTTCCTGAAACTGTCTCATTGAATTTGAAAAGAAACAAATAGCATAGTTTAACTAGTGCAAATTTGGGGTTTGAAAATGTGAGTTTTTTCAAAAACTGATAGATGCTGATTAACTTTTCTGTGTGAGCGAGAAATTAACTTATGAAGTTTTGTTATTTTTGTCGCTTTTTATTTATGTATTTATTATTTTTTATTTATTTTTACCTTTTTATAATACATAATGTACTATACAACCAACATATTAATGTTTATAAGGTGTGAGCGAGAAATTAACATATGAAGTTTTGTTATTTTTGTCATTTATTGTTTTTGTTGCTTTTTATTTATGTATTTATTATTTTTTATTTATTTTCACCTTTTTATAATACATAATCTACTATACAACCAATATATTAATGTTTATAAGGATTATTTTATTAGGTATAAATTTAGAAACTAAGTACTGCTACATTCACAGTAATAACACACTTTGTTTTATTGATATAACAAACATATTGAATACACACAAAGAAATTTCGAACAACATGAATAAGTAAGCTTTCACCTTTATTAGTGCTTGTGCAGACTGTACATGGTTCTTAGTTCATTTCTCTTTTCCACATCTGCCTCTGTCTTAATCTTCATCAGTCCCATTTTGTAGGTTGAGCATGTGTCAGTGTGTGTTGTACGGAATGTAAGATTGAAGAAGTTGTAAAAATCTTCTTTCGTTGCAAAAGTCAGTCCACATTTCACTGATTAAGTTCTGGAGGTAAATATCCTCCCCTTGATTTTGCTCTTCCATAGTGCTTTCTCTACATCTGTACTTCTTAATGTCTTGCTTTATAGCAGCAGTAATCCCTTTTTATAATATTCCTGTTCTGTCACCTCTTCTGGTTTCCTTTGGCGCATTCCCAGATAAGTGAAATTTTCTAGCCAGGAGAGAATTTACCTTTTGACACCCGTGTGATTCCTTGGAAGCTTGCAGCACATACTGATAATACTCGGCCATCATTAGTTCTCACACTGTATTTAATGCTAATAGTCTGCTTTCTATTTGCAGCTTCTCTCTTCACCAATCTGCAATTAGGATATGTAATACTCATATATTTCATAAGGAATTTATCTTGTTCTATTTTGTTGAGCATGGAAAGGTGTTGGTGAAATCCACTTATATCATTATAAGTCAAATCAGCTGCATCACAGTGCCCTTTACTTTTAGGATTTTGTGGAGTGCACTTGAGACCATGTGAACATGTAATTGCTGTAGTATGAGCTTTCCTTGCATTTTGATTTCCTTTCCTTGTTTTTGCAATTCCTACCTCCTGCGCATTCTACGACTGGTACAGTTTCACAATCTGAGTTCCCGTCCATTGTGCATAGTACATTGCAGTGTCTCAATTAAGAATAAAAATGTCATGTAAGTATAACAAAGCTTGCAGAAGCACCTGGCTGTTGTGCAAGGAGTCCTGGGTTCAATTCCCGGCAGGGGGGTAGGAACTTTTCTCCAACCAAGATTATTCCTCATCCTTCCCTGAGTCTGGAAGTATGAATGAATGTGTGTGAATTCAACATATAAAAACCCCAAAGACCGAAAAACCCACTGCTAAATGAGTAACGCCATTGCCAATAGGCAAGGCCGCCGATATGACCTCTGCAGTTAAAAGTGGGATATAAATGGAACAGAAAAAGCTTGCACAAATGAATGTGAAATCCCAGCGCACAACCTGAGTTCGCAGTTATTGCCAACAATGCAGCAGTGTACAAAGCCTGCAGAAATGATTGAGAATTTCAAGAATCGCAACAGTGAGATAGCAGTCAATACCAACATGCGCTTCATACAACTGAGGTTGCTACATGCTGTATCATAAAATCATAAAATTGTATCTATCAATCTTTGCTTTAACGGAGTGCATCTATCAAGTTTTGAAAAAACAACTAATATTCCCTACCTTCTACACAGGACACGAATTGAATTTTGCAGAATCTGATTTCACAGAACAATGCAGAAGATGAAAATTATGCAGTTACTGTAATTAACTCAATTTCGTAAAATTTTGCATCTATCGAGTTTTGAAAAAACGCTCCTCAGTTATAAAATATGATGATAAAGTGTACTTTAGAAGATGATTGAAAAGCTATAGTAGAAGACATAAGGAGATCATATGCATTAATCAGGGGGAGGCAGGGGGAAGGATAAGGTTCCAAAAACAGGGAGAAAGATGGTTGAAAAAATCCTCCTTTCTCAACTAGACATAAAATTTCACGTTTTGGTATAATTTCGAAGTGCTTTAACCCTTTCAGACCCGAATTATTTTGCTACTTATGCCGTTCTTCCTCTAATTCGAAACCGGTTTAGATTAGGTGGTCTGGGACACCTTCAGCTTGCTGGCTTGGATAGCCATGATCGTTAAGGCAACACGTAGTGCACTGGCCATGCACTCAAAGCCTGAGGTCGTGAGTTCAAGTCTCGGCAACCGCAGTCAAATGTGCCTGTGGTAAAGGACGGGGAGGGCCCACGTAAAATAATCGGTGTGATGGCACGCGTGGATGATGACGGGGTATCATTTGACTGCGGTTGCATGGATTTTGCTTCTTTTCTTAAAAAAAAAAAAAACACTACAATGTAAATTGTAAAAAATAAATAATTTTGTACAATTCAGAACATGTTTTTACATAGGTTTAATTGGTGACGAACAGTATAACAAGAATATACCAGAAAAAACCGTTAAAAGTATTACAAGTAGGCAAAAAATGCCTATGTCCATTATAATGGACACCGGGACTGAAAGGGTTAATGTAATTTACCCTAAGAGAAGAGGTGTGTACCTAAAAATCCTTGCCTGTATGTAATTAATGATTTGGTAGAAGATATTTATTACAAAGAACAGAAATGACACCCCAGGGGCCTACTGCAGTAGGTACGGGTCTTAGTGCGCCTGGGTTCCCAAGCTGCCACCATCATTTCACCCCTTCATATTCATCAACTGTGCCATGTGTAGCTGCCTTTATTGCTACTATTCATCACCCTCTTCCTCTTCTAGGATTATTAGTTTGTAAGGTCTTAGGTTTAAAACTCCTGTCTCACCAGCAGGTATCTTTTCTATCTCTGTGGTCCTGTTCTATGGTTTTATCATGACCCCTGACTTGTGTGCTCTTCAGAGGTCTTGGTTGCAAAGGTTGGGTGGACCCTTCGCATTGCCCCATGTGTAGCCTTATGTCCGGAGCCTGTCCACACCGACATGTACAACCACGTAGCCCTCTGAGGGCCCAATCTGTATTAATTCCCCAATGGTACACAGCTGTCAGGTTAGTATCACCGGCTGTACATGTTACCGCTGACAGAACCCCAGTGTAATCAACCACAAGTGCCCTGAATCTGTGTCTGTCTCTTGCACACAGGCATGGCCTAAAGTGGGGAGCCACAGATGGTTATTCCTGTGGTAGGGGCATAAGGCTGGGGTGTGCATGGTGAACAGTTTACCCATGTGGACCAGCAGTGGGGATCGGAGGGTAGTCTCTCTGACATACACTTTGAGGTCAGTCATGTAGGGGTCTGCATGGTGGTGGAGATTTGGTATCTTTCTTCTTTGACCCCTGGATGGCAGACTGATACTGACAGTTCCGGAAGGGGGTTCTATTAATCATCTCCTCTCATTGACAGTTTTTAGGTAGTGTCATTGGCCTATGAATGGAAGACAATGAAGGATCTTGGCCCATTTTACATAAAACGAGAAGTCGACAGGATCTGTGGCCTGGTTAAAAATGCCACTCAAGTTCAAGATGGTACATTTTTGATAGAAGTGACCACTGTAGACTAGTGCCAGAAATTGTTGAAAGCAAGTTTGTTGGGCTCCTACCCCATCCGGGTAGCCCCACACAAATCGCTAAAATCATGTAGGGAGTTGTCACCACCTCTAGTCTGGACAGTCTGTCAAACGAGGACATTGTGACCTGCCTCTCTTTCAATTGGTGTGTCAAGCAGACTGTCTCACTTGGATGGCCAAGAGTCTCCCTTACACACAGTGTTCCTTACCTTTAAGGGTATTCAGTTGCTAGAATATAATATTCTGTGGCTACGAGCATGCCACAGTACGTCAGTAAGTTCTGAACCCTATGCACAGAAGTTCAGACATACTAAGACATGTAACAATCCTACTAATTGTGAGTGTTCTGGTTCACCAGCCCATGAGGACACATGTACCCAGAGCCCTTGCTGTGTGAACTGTGGAGGGAGTCATACATGCAGATGACGTCTATGTTCGAAGCTTCTGGATGAGAAGTGAATACAGGAGTTGTGTGCTAAAGAACGCCTAGCCTTTCCAATAGCACGTTGCCACTTCGAGCAACTAAAACCTGTAACGACCACAGGTTATGCTTATGCGGCTTGCCACGCTCCTGTTAGCACTGTTGCTATCCAACACGTTTCTGTCTTCTATGCTTCAACACAGACAGACCCACTAGCGAGTACTTCTCCACTTACTAGTGGCACACCTGCACCGCTACTACATTTTCAGCCATGCAGCTTTTAGCTCGCAAGACAACTAGCCGTAGCCAATCTGTCAACAGCCATTGTTCTAGGCCTACTGTTCACGTCAGCAGTCGTACATCCTCTAGGAAGTCCTGCTCCCACTCCCATTCCATGAGCCGCATGGTATCTTCAGACTCCTGAACATCAGAGGAGTTACCAGAAGATGGTGAATTTCATATTATAGGTCCAAAATTTAAAATTATTTTGTTGTTTAATGAATCTGTTAATTGCTAGGATCACATCAGCGCCACTGCTGTGCCAGAATTTTGTACCGGTTCTTTTACATGCCAGTAAATTTACTGACATGGAGCTGTCATTTTTAAGCACACTTAGAATCCATTGGTCTGTGCCGGATTTGAACCTGCGACCTTGGGATCAGTAGGCCAGTGCCTAACCAACTAAGCGCCCCAGACCGATCTCAAGTCCGAAGTCAGTTAAGGTAGAGATGAAGAAGAAAAAGGTGAAGACAATACACTAATCTCTTTTTTTACATCCTGCCGCTCGATGTTGTATACGAAGACGATCTTGGTGCTCTTTTGGCACAGATTCTGCCACCGCTCCTGTTTCTTGGCAATTTAAATGCCAAGAACACTTCATGGGGCTCTGATACTGACGAAGCTCCTGGTTACCTTGAAGCAGACATTTGTAATGTCCGGCCTACTTTTGTTAAACACTGGTGTCGCTACCTTTTTATAGTCTACTGTACACAGTCTACCCTGGACATTAGCTTCTATAGCCTATCACTGGTACCACTCCTTGATTGGTTGGTGCTTTCCGACCTATTTGGCAGTAATCATTATCCCATTAATGTTCACCTTTCCAGATTCCATTCTGTGCCAACACAACATCCTCACTTGATTATTTCCAAAGCTGACTGGGGGAAATTTTGCTCCCTCATTCATCTCCACGATGTCTTCCCCATCATTGATGAACTGGTAGAGTAATTTACGTGTTTTGTCTGATTGCAACAAATTCCAGCATTCCTTGTGGTTCTACTACACCTCGTCATGTTCCTGTGCCTAGGTGGTCTGTTTGGCTGTTAAAGCATGCAGATGTGCTCTGCGTGCTTTTATTCACACCCTACGGAGAACTTTATTGGCTTTAAGAGTACCTGTGCCAGGGCATGTTTTGTTTGGTAGTGATACACATCCTGGGAAACTCCTCCACTTCAGTACAAAGGGTGTGGAGTGCTGTTTGGCGTATCTATGGCAAGTGTCACTGGGTTATTATTGCTGGTATTGCCATCAACGGCTCGCAGTACGCCAGTGAGCAGGATATCGCTGATGCCCTTGCTGCTTCGTTCAATGTTATTATCCAAATGGATAGTTACAATAGAGCGTTTATACCTATGAAGGAATCTCTGGAATGGACAGTTCTCGATTTTACCATTGCCTGTAGTGAAACATGGAACGGACCTTTTGCAATAGGAGAGCTAGTGTGCCCTTCGTCTCTCACTAAGGATTCCTTTCCTGGTCCTGATGACATCCACTGACAAATGCTGCTTCATCTTCCCCCTTCAGCTTTATCCTTCCTGCTGGGCATTTGTAACCGCATCTGGCATGAGCAGGATTTCCCGTCTTCCTGGTGTGAAGGTACTGTCATCCCCATCCTTCGACTCGATTCTCAGTGTAATGCTTTTTGCCATTGCCATTAACAGCATTGCCAGTGTTTGTAGTGGAATCCCTATGTCACCTAGATTGATGACTTAACAATTTACTACCGCTCTTATAATCTTGAGCACATAGAGCATCAACTACAGCTGACCATAACATCCATTGCTGAGTGGGGACTTCACACAGGCCAATTTTCCCATAAAAAAGCACAGTGTATTTACTTTCATTGACCTCATGGTGTACATCCTCCTCATCTTCATTTGTGTAGCACACCTCTGCTATTTGTTCCGCACTTCAAGTTCTTAGGCCTTCACCTTGATAGCAAGCTTACCTGGGAGCACCATCTTGTCACCTTCACGCTTCCTGCGATTGTTCACCTTGAGTACTCAGAGTTATATCTGTAGTGTCTTGGGGTGGTGATTGTATGGTGATGAGGTTGTAACAATCACTGGTCCAGTCCAAAATCGATTATGGTTATTTTATTTATGGTGAGGCATCTGCCTCTAAACTACACCTTTTAGACACTGTTCATCACACTGATATCCATCTTACTACTGGGGCTTTCTACACTAGTAGAGTTGAGTGCCTGTATGCTGATTCTGGAGAACCTCCACTATCTCTCTGATGCTCATACTTGCTCTGCTCCTATGTGGCACAGTTGGCTGCTCATCTAGATCATCCTTTTCAGCCGGTACTGCGTGCAGATCTTGCATACTGTTACATGCGGAATACCTGTCCTAGTGGTATAAGATTTAGAATTGCTCACAGCGCATGCTCTCCGAGTGACTGCTGTAGAGCAGTACTCCCTTGGTCATTATCCTCCATGGCAACTCCAGCATGCACGGTTTGACTTGAAGCTTTTGAGCTATGTGGGGGTAGCTACCTCTCAGTCGGTGTTTCCTCTGCTCTTCACCAAACTACTGGGCCGTTACTGGAAAGTCTGGTACCAATGGTTCCCAGGTGGATGGTGCTATCGGTTCACTTTTGTTTACAACGGTGATGCACACAAGTTCTGCCTTCTGGATGGCAGCTCCGTTTTTACTGCTGAGCTGTTTGCCATCTTTTATTCCTTATTTGTTATTTTCGGTTTAGTCCAGGGAATTTTATTATCTGATCTGATTCTGAGCTCTATTCTGGTCCTGTAACAGTTTCTTGGCAGCTCTGCATTCATTATTAAAATTCAGACACTCATCTCCCACTTGCTCTCTCGCTGATACCAGTTGGTTTTTACGTGGGCCCCAGGCCGTATGGGCATTCCGGGTAATGGGGCGGCAGACACAGCTGTTAGATCTTCCTGTCATTTGCCATTATTCAGCTGACCGTCTACCCTATACAGATGTGCAGTGCTACTTCCATTGCAATGTTTTATCTGGCAGTAATCATGGAAAGCATTATGTGGTACCCAACTGCAATCAAGAACACCGTACAATTTTGGAAGACATCCTGCAGGGATTCCAGGCGGGCAGATGTCTTCTTAACCTCCCTGAGGATAGGTCACACACACACACACCACTCAGTCATCTCAATACAATAAGGAAAGTGTTACAGATATGGTGTCAAATGTTCTCACATCTGATCAGAGGGAATATCGGGTGAACTGCTATGTTGGCATTCTTGAAAACATTGATTATAATCCTAAATTCTTAAAAAATGTAATTGCATTGGCAAAAATGGAATTTTCCACTATGATCCAGAGACCAAGTGACAATCCATGCATTGTAAGAGCCCTCAATCTCCCAGGAAGAAGGCATGCATAAGCAACTCATGATTAAAAGCAATGTTTTTTTGTTTCAATACCCAGGTGTTATCTGTACTAATTGGATGCCTGCAGGTCAGTGTGTCAATCACATTTATTATAAAGATGTTTGGAAGACCCTGTTGAACATGAGACAAAGGACACTAGACGTATGGACAAAATTCCTTCCTAATCCCCCGCAGGACAATGCCCAAGCCAACAATGAGCTATCTGTGAAGAATTAATTGGCAAAAAAGTGTTGCAATAATGGAACAGCTACCTTATTCTCCGACCTTAGCACTGTATGACATTTTCACTTCCTGAAAGTTTAGTTCACACATAAACGAAGCAGGTTCGAGTCTGTGGATGCAGTAAAAGCAAAAGTAATGCAACTGCATAGCACAAGATGACTCAGAGCACTGTTTTCTACTGTAGAAGTTGCATTACTTTGGCTAGCGGTTTGTGAATCAGGAAGGGGATAGTGTTGCCATTTTATTTCAATAAAATGTTAGACCATGAATCAAGTTTCATTGCCCCAGCTTGTAAACAAATTTTGTGGAATAAAGGCCAGTTCACAACCACGGTTAACAAGGACAATGGGAATAGAATGAATATTTTGGTTCATAACAGCCTGCTAACAGCAACCGGAATGGATAGTGTATATTGCACATTGTGATGTCATTTATTTCTTTTGACCAATGAAAGAATTGTAACCTTCTCTTCAATTCAGCCAACATAAAACGGGTTCACTAACACCAAATTTTGATAAAGTTGTTGTTGTTTTCTAGTGCCTTGCATCTGGCAATGAAGCCATTAGCATTCGTGCTTTCCAATACTTTTGAACTGTAAATTTTGATAAAGTGAAGATCTAAACACGAGGCTATTGTGTATTGCCATGTGTTCTCCTTCATACCTTCATCCTTAAATTTTGATACTCATTTTCCTGCACACTGAAAATTAGCACTTCGTCGAATTGAAGCAGTATTTTGTGTAAGCCCTCTGAAATTATTGTGACTGTGAAAATATAGACAACATAGGCTCACTTCATTTGTCAGAATAATAAACAACCACAAAAAAAAAAATGGCTACTGATTGATAGTTTAATGTTGGAAGATGTAAAATACATATATATATATATACATTTAAACAAAAAAGGGTACCAGCAGTGTACAGAAATTTATAGTTAATCTACCATTTTGTGCAACTAAAAGATTAGTCAGCTCTGATTTCAAAAAAATTATTGCAAAATATTACTATGAAAAGTGAAAAAAATAAAAGGTGGGAACTACCAAACATTCGAACAGTAATTCCTTAGTATCCTTGGAAAATGGCAATTACAACCTTCAGGTTGATTACGAGACATGGTTGTCTGGCAAAGCATTTAAACAAAATTGGGATATATTCTTCACCACTCTGTCCTCTATGTGATCTGCAAGAGGAAATGGACTGAGACCATCTTCGAATATGCCCAGCCACTTCTAGTGCCCCAGCCATCAGTGAAAAATATTGGAGAGCAAGAGGATTAATGACTTCATTGTCAGAAATCTAGCATTAGCTAACAACTATATTGTAATATGAAAGAACATGAGATTTAAAAGTGATGTTTATACATAAAACTGTTATTCAAATGGAGTTGATTTGGATCAACTTTGTTGTAAGTTTAAACAGTGATATAAACTATAAGATAGATACGTCTGACCATTGTTTAGTGAACATTTCTGTGAAATGAATCATATGAAGCCTCGCAATATCTGTGTGTGTAAATAAAGTGTTTATGGCATTTATGGAAATAATCTTAATTCATTCATAATTATAATACATCCATACTGTCCCTGAGATTAAAGTATAAGAGTTCTAAAGA
Source organism: Tenodera sinensis (assembly GCA_030765045.1). Classification (NCBI taxonomy): domain Eukaryota; kingdom Metazoa; phylum Arthropoda; class Insecta; order Mantodea; family Mantidae; genus Tenodera; species Tenodera sinensis. The sequence continues at coordinate 89,595,207 of CM060972.1, forward strand.
TCTCTGTCTGGTGCTAAGCTGGGAGGGGTAATAAGAAACCAAGACATCTAAACACACTATATTATACAAAAACAGAATTACAGAATTTTGCTTGCTCCATTGATGCGTAGAAACAAGTATAATATATAACCGTGAAGAAACGAAAACAAAAACTATATGAATAATTAAAACAATAACAATCCAGAAGTTTATATATTAAAACAATATATAATATAAATGCACAAAAGCAAACTTAAAAAGTACCAGCCAAACTATACATTTGCACAAGTGATGCTAACCAATTTGTGAAAGCAAGACACACTACTAAAATTCTTTCTGGTTTGATTTTCCCAGAATTGTAACTAGTGAGAGCTCTGGCAGCTGTTGGTTGCCTTGAAGAATGTCTATCTTCAAGCAAGAAGAATTCTTTAATATGCACTTGATGGGCCTAATATTCTGTGCCTATTAACTGGAACAGCAAAGTCGAATCTTGGCCAAGCCTTCTCTACCATTCTCCTTCAACTCAATGCAACTGCAAAATGCCATGGCCAGGGATCCACTGGCTGTACTGTATGTACATGGCAGAGAAACTAAAAAAAGAATACACATTGTAAATTATATTCCTGCTCATATGATGCAACACTACCTGTGTGCATATGATTGGCTTATTCTCACCACTCATACCTAGTTTATTAAATGACATTTTGTCTAAAGCCCAATCAAGTAGAACACAATCACTAACTTATAGAGTATTTGCTGAATTTACAACCACTAACACAACTACGACCTCTATTGAAACTCAACATTGACTAAAAGTTTTCCCTCTTTCTTAACTGCATGTGGTTTAGGGTGTCGGTTTTGAGCCACATAGTGACACTAAAACTGGTAGTGAGAGAGTTGTACAAGTGCTGAAAGTTGAGTTAAAATACACATTATTTCGGCAGGCAGTTAATATAGAAAGCTGGCTTTTTGACTTCAAACTCTACTGTAAGTAGGGAAAGTATTTTATTCCGCCCAAAAATTTGATGTCGAGATTTCATCGGAAATATGTTTTGAGACCCTCTGAATCCAAAAAAAGCATTTTTAGAAAAATGTCCATGTGTGTGTGTCAGTCTGTGGACAGCATAACTCAAAAACGAAAAGTAGGTTAAAAACCAAAGTTAGTATTTTACTTTAATGTCTTTCAAGGATGGAACGTGAAGATTTTGAAGAAAATAGCCCCACCCTAAATTACCCTTTACATGGAAAATTTTGATTTTCTTGAAAATGGCTGTAATATTTGAGAGGTAGAACTGGAACTTAAAAATTCAACTGGGATTTGAACCACAGACCTTCCGCTTACCGGGCGGACGCTCTAACCACTGAGCTATTGTGACAAACTGCCAGAATGGCATTAAATTCTCAAACCAGTTCGTATTTATCCCAGTTGTGGCATTGAATTTTTAAGTTCCAGTTCTACCTCTCAAACTTTGCCCACACACGGCTTGTGTGTTTAAAAATACCAACAGTAAGTTTGTTGGCATAAATAAATAATAATGGCTGTAATAATTTTGATTAAAATGTCATATGTTTGTGATATTTTTATGACAAATGAAATGTATATCTTGAATTTTTGGTTATAGCCCTTGTAGTCTTATTTACTCTGGACGACTTTTCCATAACTGGTAAACTGTTAGAGATACACTGAATTATACTGCACAAAAAATGTAGATCTTGCTAAAATACACAATTTATGTCCAAATAAATTTTCTTGTAGGGTGAACCATTTTGGAGATATTCCTTGTTATGTGTGCGAGTTTCAGAAAACTTAAAACTTTTGTGAAATGGAACATCGTTCATGTTTTTATATGTTAAGTGTGCAAAGAGTATGGAATCTCAAAGCTTTAAAACATTTGACTATCATACAAAGCCTACTGTATGTATTCTAATATTCCCCTTGCACCTACATGGAAATAAGCAATAAGATAATTTGTACAAGTGTTTATCTTAACTAACACAAAGAAGATATAGGAATAAGAGTTTGTAAGACTGGTTAGTACAAGAGTAGAGAAATTCATGTGAGTGCAGCACATCATATTTTTTGCTATACAATGAAAAAACAAACTGTTGCCAGTGAAAAAATACAAATTAACCATAGATTTGATGGTTTGGGACAAGATATTTATGTTGAAGAATAAGGATCACAATAATTATTCTGTCAATAAATTTGTTTTGCTTCCAGTAGTTGGTAATAGAATAAGAAAATATGTGCTACCTAAGTAATGAAAAAACTACATTCAACACATTGAGGTTGCAAATAATTTGTGAAACATGTTTGGAGTATGGTACATGATTATAGAAGATAAAGTTTGTCACTAATATTTATTAATAATAATTGGTTAATTTTTGTTATACTTATTTTTGAGGAACTAAAACTATTCTATGTTCTTTAAAACTTTTTGTGAACTTTATATGAAAACTTTTTAAAATTATAATCGCCTATTTTCTTAACAGTAGAAACATCTTTTAGCCTAAATCAATTAAATATGATAGAGACTAATCTTCACTTACCTTTGATGTAAGTTGTATTACAGAGCAAGGTAATACCTTTCCCTGAGATCAATGAATGGAAAGGTGATAATGGAGTAATTGGTGGAATGAGTGGCAGGGAATCTGGGGAACTTGGAGAAAACATGCCCAGATGCCACTTCGTCCACCACAAATACCAGATGTGGGTTCCTGGGATGGAACCCATGCTGTCTAGACAGTAGGCAAATGGTCTAACTGCTCGGCCATGGCACTGCCCAGAGCAAAGTTTCATGAATCTTTTATCCCTTCATTGTCAAATTGATTGAGAATGTGAATTAAGATTCACAGAATCTTGATCTGACTATAACACAACTTGCAATACCACTGCTCTAAAGATAAGTGAAGCTTAGTTTTTGGGCACTAGTCCCTCTGTCATTGGACAGCCCTCTGAAATTCTCTACATGATGTGTGCTGTTTATTCTTTAACTTCTGTTAATTATCCTTATTCAAATTTGTCTTTTTGTAAATTTTGTCTTGTGATTTATTTTAACTAAATTCTCTTATACTTTCATTTCCCGAAGTTAATTATTTTAAATCACCCATTCCATTCTAAAATTAATTTCCCCCCTTATTTCTTCTGTTTCATGAGCATTGGCTAATAATTTCCTACACCTCACTCACTCACTCACTCACTCACTCACTCACTGACTCACTCTTCTTATCTCTTTGTCACTTCCACTTCCTTTCCTCACTTAACTTTAATACCTGCTTGACTTTATCCCTAAACCTTTATTCCCATCCCTCCTACCAACCCCAAACATTGTTCTTCCTTGTCACACGATGCAGGACACCCTTCCCCCCCCCCCCTTTTTTTTTTTTTTTTTTTTTTTGTTTCTTGTATTAACACTTTATCACTATTTTATATCCACTTATGTGAATTTTCAATCTTTCCAAATACATGGTGGTCTTTTCTGTTTGCCCTTCTTCCATTCCATTCTACCCACATACATAATGTCTGTTTCTCTATCTTCCCATTCTGCCTGATCATACCTCACATCAACTTGTTTACCTGCTTTATTTCCACTCAACTTTGAAATTGCCCCTTTGCTATTTGAATAATTTGCACTAATATCTTCTACGCAGCCACTCACTGATTCTTGGTGGTTGCTAAATTTTGCATTTTCATGCCTTAATCTTTCCTTGTCGAATTATTGTGACCAATCATAGCTTCTTTCTTCTTCTCTTAACACCTTGTCACTTGCTAATTTCCCCTCTGTTTTCTCTCATATCTGTCCTTGAGGTAATGTGCCTTTCCCATCTCACCAGTTCTTAGAAATACAGTATGGCTGACTTATTAATTTTGTGTTTCTTGATTTATCACTTATTGAATTTCTGCTGCTGTATCTGATAGTTCATTCTTTTCCTTTGCAATTTGTCCATTTATCCACAATTTTAAACTTTGATGTATCCCTGTTTACCCTCACTTTTTGCTTGTCTTCTCTGTTCTATTAATTTCTTTATTTGCTGCCTTTAGTCATACGATAAGTGTTTGTTGATAAAGATATTTGTTACTTTCAGTTTTTTTCTCTGTTTTAGTATGTTGTAAATTGTGTATGTACTTGTAAATTTGCTTGAATGTTTCTTTCAAATCTAAATGCTTTACTATTTTGTTGCTCATGGTCATTTGTAGCTTCTTCTCCAGAACTTCCTTTACCTCCTGCCTTGGTTCAAAGCCTGTTCTTTCTTCTATTCCTACAAATACCAAGTTATATTTCCTGCTTCTTTCCTCCCATTTTTCCATTCTTTCTGTAATGTTTTGTAATTCTTTTATTGTTTCTATATTTTTAAGTATTTCCTCTTCTTTATCAACTAATTCTCTTCTATTTCCCTCCTTCCTCTCTTCCATTGCTAGTATTTTTGCTATTTCCTGCAGCTCTGCCGGTGCGTCATCTGTAGTATCTTTGCCAACCATGTCATTTGCATCCTTTTTCCTCTCACTCACAGGAGCATTCTCGGCACACGTCTGTACTCTCTCTGCTTACTCAGTACTCTTTTCTCATTGAATCTTTTAGTCTTTTAATATTTAAATACCTATCCTTGTGTATCAAAACTAGTCCTGTTGAAAAATACACAGTTATAAAAGATAAAGAGAAGTTTTAGTCACATAATTTCTTAATTTATATTGCTTCACTGTCACTAGCTTCAGTTTTTTGTTTCACTAAAGAAATGTTTGTTTTCCATAACAGGTGTAAAGAGGAGCATAATAGAATGTCAAACCACATACATACAGATCCTAAACGGTTACATGGATTTGTAATGTTTATGGGAGAGTTGTATATGCAGCTTGAAGTGACTAAAGGCTGTGGAATGCGGATAGCAGTTTTAGGAACTGCATTGATAGAAGCTCTCAATTTACTTCTTACCTATCCTCTAGCTGAAAATATTAAATGTGCCTGTCAAGTTCTAAAGGTTAGTTCATATATTGTTTTATAAATATTCCAATTTCAGAATATTAGTGTTCTTATATAGTGTAAAATAAGTCAAGTTTCTTGAAATTTAATATTTTTTATGTACTCTTTTATTTTATATTGTATAGTTTTATTATAGGGATGTGCAGTGGTACTTCTGTTGCCATCTTTTTTCGTTCTGGTAGCAGTCTTGAACTCGAAACTTTAGTCAGCTTTGCACCAAGAACTTGCAACATTACTAAGATAAGTGAAGTTTTTAGTTTCTAATTTGTTCTTACTTTGGAAGTGTAAGATTTTTTTTTTTTTTTTTTCCGGAGATTTTGGTATTTTAGATTGTTTTATTTTGGGTTTTTTAATATTTTAACTCTTCCAGTTTAACTGTTAGGAATTTTAGGCTTCCGTTTTTAGCATTTTAAATGGAAGGTTTTAATAGTTGAGTTTAGCTACTTTTATGTATTTTGACTTTCGGTTTTTAGTTTTTATGGGTGACATTTTAAGTTTTGAACTTTGATGATTTTATTTTTGGACTCTGGGCCCTAATAACCAAGTTGTCGATGGTCCCTTAAACTCAGCACTCACTCACTCACTCCTTCGTTAATTGAAAGCGTTAGTTAATCATGAATATACTATATTTACATAATTATTAGCACATCAGTTCAATAAAATGTTAATTCACAGCTAAACATTGCTAAGTAAAAGGTATATTTAGATAGTAAAATGTTGTTGTTGTTGTTGTTGTTAGCTAATGCTGGATTTCTGACAATGAAGTCATTAATCCTCTTGCTCTCCAATATTTTTCACTGATGGATGGGGCACTAGAAGTGGCCGGGCATATTTGAAGGTGGTCTCGATCCATTTCCTCTTGCAGATCACATAGAGGACAGAGTGGTGAAGAATATATCCCAATTCTGTTTAAATGTTTTGCCAGACAATCATGTCCTGTAATCAACCTGAAGATTGCAACTGCTGTTTTTCGAGGATACTCAGGAATCACTGTTTGAATGTTTGGTAGTTCCCATCTTTTATTCTTTGATTTTTCATAGTAATATTTTGCAATAATTTTTTTGAATTCAGAGTTGACTAATCTTTTAGCTGCATAAAATGGTAAATTAACTATAGATTTTTGTACACCGCTGGTACCCTTTTTTGCAAGAAAATCAGCTTTCTCATTACCACTCAGTCCACAGTGAGCCGGTATCCATTGGAAGACTAGGTGTTTTTGAAGTGCTGTTAGATGGCTAAGCATCTTCCAACATTCTATAATAGTTTGGTTTTTTGGTGACAACTTGGAAGTAATTGCTATAATTGCTGCCCTGGAATCTGAGAGAATAACTGCTTGCTGAAAATGTGAAATTCTATACAAAAGATTTTGTAGGGCCATTCGAATTGCTTCAATTTCTCCATCAAAGTTAGTAGTTCCATAACTTAAAGATTTGTAATAGGAAAAGAGGTGACATGTGACTCCAGCACCTGCTCCATCTTGGTTTGATATAAATGATCCATCAGTATAAATATGGAGCCACTCATGTTCTGGAAACCTAGTATGGATTGTTTCTAATGCCAATAATTTTAGAACACTAGTTGGAGTATCACTTTTTTTAACTTCTTCTGTCAGGTGTAAATAATATGTGATGTCTAATGTATGTGTTGGATTGACTTTAGATACGAAGTTTTCCTTTGAATTTGGAAGGTGTACATCCTTCTTGATATCTTGAATTTTGGAAAGAAAGCTCTCCTGAGTCTTTAGTGTATGTGTAAAATTTCTCTTGTGCCATGTATTGAATGGGAGTCTGATCAACTTTTCATGTTGAATAAGAGCCGCTTTTTCTATTTCATATTCAATGGGATATTGGTTGGTTAGTATTTCCATAGCTGCTATTGGTGTGGTTTTGATAGCACCTGTAATTAATCTCAGACTTTGGTTTTGAAAGATTTGAATTTTTTTTGTGTTTGCTGTTACAAGAACTTCGCTGCAGTAAGTAAACAACGGTTTTATATATATATTATATGTTGTGTTAAGCGTTGCTCTGGAACATCCCCACTTCATTCCTGTTAAACGTTTTAACAGTGAAAGGCGCCTCTCTGCTCTTTGTATTACATTTTCTATTTGTTTGGTCCATGTAAGTTTGGTATCAAATGTAACTCCTAAATACTTTGCTTCCTTTGTTTCTGGTAATTGTTGACCCTCAAAATTTAGTTTTATTTTTAGTGGTTTTTTTCTTAGTGAAAAGATTTGGTAGTTTGATTTTGTTGTATTAACAGTCATTAAATTTTCTTTGGTCCACCTCTGTAAGTTGGTTAAGGATTGTTGCATGGCTTTTTCCAGTTCTGTACTTTTGCTTTTTGGTTTTGAAGTCCACATTACCAAGTCATCAGCAAATAGTGCACACTTCACGCCTGATTTTTGTATTTGTTGTGGTAGATCATTAATAAATATATTAAAAAGTGTAGTGCTGAGCACTGCACCTTGTGGCAAGCCACGGTGTATTTGTTTATATTTAGATATATTTCTTCCATATCTGGTTGCAATAAAGCGTTGTGTTAGGAAATGACATAGCCATGAAAACATTGGACCTTGTATCCCTATTTTTTTTACTTTCTTTAGTAGTTTTGTTCTGCATATAGAATCATATGCGCTTTGAAAATCAATAAAAACTGATAAATTATCTTCTTTTCTATTGAAGGAGTCTTTGATTTCTTGACTGAGAAGTAAGACTTGTTCATTTGTAGAGTGGAACTCTCTGAATCCAGCTTGACATGGGGATATTAAATTTTGTGATTCTAGAAACCAATTTAACCTGTTTGACACCATTCTTTCCATCACTTTTGCTATTATGCTGGTAAGAGCTATTGGTCTATAATTTTTTATTTCTGATGCTGTTTTGTCTTTCTTCAAGAGTGGGACAATTATTGCTTTTCGCCATTCAGCAGGTACAGTGGTTTTCCAGGATAGATTGTAGAGTTTCAGTAGTTGTTGTTTTGCTGTTTTTCCAAGGTTTTTTATGAACTCTGGATGTATGTGATCTGGTCCAGGAGACTTTTTGTTTTTTAGATTATTTATTGCAATGTTCAATTCTTGCATATTAAAATTTTGAAAAAAGATATTGCACTGAGTGTTAGGATTACATTCTCTTTCTTGTTTCGAATCTTTCTTAAATTCTTTACGTTCCTTTTTATTATTTCTTGTTACTTTGTGTGCATTAGCATAATATTTATTGAATGTTTCGGCTATGACTGCATCATTTACTAACATTTTATTGTTGTGTATGATAGGTGTGCTGTTGTTTTCTTTCCTGTCCTTGACATTTTTTATGAACTTATGAGCTTTGTTACCATCTGTCCTATAATCCATTTTTTCTAAGAAATTATTAAAGTGATTCCTTTTAGCAGTATTGATTTCTTTTTTTTAATGAGGCACATTTCTTCCTCCATATTTGTGTATCTGATAGTAAAATGAATTGGATTTCCTGACACTATATCACTTATTAAAAATGGGACATGTTTTGACAGCTCATTTGCTCCCATTCTCAATCTTAATATCAAGTGCTGGAACATGCTGTCATCGTTTTGGAGATTACAATGCTGTCATCCTCTGCTGTTGTTTCCAGGAATTTCTTGCTGAGATTGTCACTTTGGGATAACTCAAAGTTGAAGGCTCTTGTCTTTATTTTACAAAATATGTTTTCCCAGGCTCCCAGTTGTCTTGCATTAGAGATGCATTTTAACAATGTAGGTTCAGGATCGATTTCATGATTTTCTAGCCAAAAAATGTGCTGCTACTGCCGATTTTTCCACTTATTTATACTTCAAATGCTGAAAATGTTAGACCTTGTTTTCAATTTTCTATTTGTTTTTCCAATACAGTAAAACCTATATTCAGCAGAATTAAACAGGACTCTCAAGCATTTGTGTTTAAAAGACAGATTTCCGTTTAATGAAGGTACGTCTAAGGTACTAACAAAATTAAACCTGAACATACATAAATGGACAGAATGAGATTAAAAAATTACGTACATTATTCAATTGCGTGTATTTAGACATTTCACACAACAAAACATACAAAGAACCAAATATAGATATATGCACAATTTATTGATTTTTCCAGCAGTCAAGGAGTTTTTTCTGGAGACATTGCTGCTAAGCTGCTCAACTTTTCACAAACACTTTGGCCTGAGAAATCACGGTGAACATATCTGAGTCATTTCACCATAGGGCGAATTGCTGCAGTTACTTTAAACTTTTGACAGCATTCCGATAACTCTTTAGCCTACAATCTTCTTCCAACTCAGGGACATATTCATCTTCCTTCATCTTCTCTTCTTTTTGCTCCTAGGGGCCTACTACAGTAGGTACAGATCTTGGTGCACCCGGGTTACTGAGCCACTCGCCCTCATTTCACCCCTTTCATATCCATCAACTGAGCCACGTGGTAGCTGCTTTTGTCACTACTCATCACCCTCTTCCTTTTCTAGGCTTATTATGGTTACACTAGGGAACAAAAAAAATTTTTTTTTCATATACCCGAAACAAAAGAGGCCAATTCTTATGTAAAGTGATCTGCTGAGTCCAAAGATGCCCCTTAAAATGCTGTATCACGTAACTTTTTTAGGTATTCTTATTTTTTTAGAGAAATGCGACATAACTCACATTTGCTTTATTGAAAGTAATAGGCATTTTATTGCCAAATAACATTGAAAATAATTATAATTAAAGTAAATCAACACAAGATAATGATGAAAACCATATACCTGAATAATCTCAGAAGTGTTTCACTGTTGATTTTTTCTCATATTGACATGTACTCTCCTGTTGGAGGAACCAACAATAGTCTCCCAATATGGCTGAATCCCAGTGACCCTGATAACATCTTTCCATCTCAGAAATGTCCTGGTGAAAATGCTCACCTTGCTCATTTCTTACAGCTCCTAGGTTTGTTGGGAAACTATCAAGATGAGAGTGGGTTTTAAGTGACATTTGACAACCCACTTCTTTGTAGTTCCTTAGTAGTTCTGAGACTAAAGTTTCATAATTTTCTTTGTTATTGCCCAGGAAGCTTTTCACCACTGATTTAAATGAGTTCCACACTGCCAATTCAAAACATTTAAGCTTAGATTAAAAAACATTGTCTTTAAGAAGTAGTGTAATTTGAGGGCCGACAAATATAGCTTCCTTTAATTTAGATTCACTTATTTTGGGAAAGATACTTCTTAAGTACTCAAATGCACTTCCACTTTTGTCCAAACCTTTAACAAAATTTTTCATTAACTCAATCATCATGTGAAGTGGGGGAAGAAGAGCTTTGTTTGGGTCTACTAGAGGCACATACCTAACACTGCTGGCTGCAGGTGTATAATTCTCCCTTTTCCCCCCATTCATTCACTATGAAATACTTGTCAGTTGCCCTACTGTCCCATAAGCACAAAAGCAGCAATATTTTGTAAAACCTCCCTGCAGTCCTATTAGCAATGCAACTACCTTGAGGTCACCATAAATTTCCCAGCCATGATTTTGATAATAGCATCTAAAATTATGGACATGGAATTGTATGTCTCCTTCATCCCTATGGCATGAAATAAAGGTATTGTTAGTAGAAAATTGCCACTATATAGCAACACTGCCTTTAAGCTGTATTTAGAAGAATCAATAAAGAGGCACCAATCTTTGACATAATGCTCTAATACCTATGCTTGAGTTAACGTAACTTGTGTATCCTGACAGTTCCCTCGGCATGCGCTATGCACGTGGTGGGGGAGTGGCACAGTGGTCTGTTGTCATGACAACCAGGTTTGACCTTGTAGCAGCCAATAGAATTCATGATGGGCTTGCGTGGCCATGAAGTCTATTGGCTACTTAAAGGTCAAACCTGGTTGTCATGACAACCGCTGTGCCACTCCCCTACCACGTGCGTAGCAAATGCCAAGGAACTGTCAGAATACCCAAGTTATGTTAATTCAAGCATAATTCCTTCATTAAACCATTAACATTAATGCAGAAACATGCCTTTCGTTGTGAAATACTGTGAATACTTTCAATCAAAAAACTGAAGATGTTAACAGTGAAGTAACAAAATCTAAAACAAAACAAATTTAGATACTAAAAGCTTCACTTCTCTTAGTAATAAGTTGTTGAATTAATATGCAGTTGACATGTTTCATGATGAGCTTTGAAAATGTGATGGAAGACATGGAACATGTCAACTGCATATTAATTCAACAACTCACAGCAATTACTAAGATAAGGGAGGCTTTTAGTCTCTAAATTTGTTTTTATTTTAGACTGTGAGTACTGTTTATGTAGAGATTGGTAAAATGTTAATTTAGTGTATTTTGCCAGGAAATTCTACTCCTGTACCCTGAAACCCAATAATTCTGACTCTTTTTTACCTAATTTAAAATCGTGAATAAAATTGCTTAATTCTTCTTGAGAAACAAAATGTCATTCTTTACTTTGTTCACATTGATATGTAGTCTTGGGGTGTCGAGGATTCACTGTCATCTACATCATGATTTGAACTTGATCCATCATATTCTTCAACCCATACTTTTTGAGGTTTGGGCACTGGAAGATCTTCACTATAAGGAATTGGTCTTATTGCTAATGGAACACTAGGATATTTGACACACTACTTATTTTTTCCAGAAACACTTGTAGTCTCTGTATTACAAAAATAAGTCATTTAAATGGCTAAATTGTTCTCTCCACACCATAGGCATCGCAAACAACAAGGATTTGCATTTACTGTGTAGCATTAAGACCAGTTTTGCACAATATGCAGTAAACATGAGGGGGGGGGGGGACGACAAAATTCTTATTCTGGTCGCATAGGGCACAACCAAAGTATAATGAATATGTTGTTTTAGTAATACTTGTTACTTTTTGCTGCGATTTAGGGTTGAATTGTCCACACACACATAACAAAAGTTGTTGGGATCATTAGTTCATTTCCTATACCTGCCCTTATCCATATCTGTAACCTTTCTTTAGCACCGCGAATTAGCTACATTACACTTTCAAAGCTAAATATGAACTGAAGGAAGAATCCAATACAAATCAACACAGATGAAAAATGGACCCCCCAGTAGAGGATAAAACATCTGTTTATTTACTCAGTAAAATGAATGACATGGAGAGAGCCTGTTGTAACCCTTTCCCGTTTTAACCCCTTGTTTTATCTTTCACCTTTTAGCTGTGCCAGTTTGTGGGTGACTTCGGGCCTAAATAACCTAGCTGTCAATGGGCCCTTAAACCTCACTCACTTACTCTTTCACTTCACCACACTTATGGGCCATTACCAGAATTGCACTCCAATATTTACCAATGGGTCCCAGGTGGGGGTACTACAGAATGTAGTTTTGTGTACAACGGTGAGACTCAAAAACACTGACTTCTGGACAACAGTTCAGTTTTTACTGCCGAGCTGTTTGCCATCTTTTCTTTTTTACTTTTTATCTCCAGTTCAGTTCTTAGACATTTTATTATCTGTTGCGACTCATTGAGTGCTATTCAGGCACTGTATCAGTTTGTTGGAATCTCGGCATTGATTCTCAAAATACAGTCACTCGTATCTCAGTTGTTATCTCGCGGATACCAGTTTGTTTTTATCTGGACCCCAGAACATGTGGGGTATTCCTGGGAATGAGGAGGTGGTTGTAGCTGCTGAGTCTGCATGTCGTCTCCTGGAGTTTTCCACACATTTGCTGCTGCATGTAGTTGTGTGGCATTACTTCCGTCGCTGTCTATTTGCTGTCTGGCAGCAGTCCTGGGAAGCATTAGCTGGCACTCAATTGCGGACAACGTACAACTCTGGAAGATGTCCTTCAGGGATTCCAGGCAGGCAGAAGTTATTCTTACCCGCTTGAAGATAGTTCACATGCGTGCCACACAGGGATATCTTTCGTGTGGTGACCCCTGCCTGTACGATGTGCGGCACACAGCTCTTCGTGTCATATGTCCTCAATTGTTCACACTATGCTCATGAGCACCAGTCCCTTGGCCTGGGCATTACACTGCACTAGATTCTGGGCGATGACCTATAGATGGTACCTATAGATAAAGTGCTGCGGATTGTGTCTGAAATTGGATTTGCAAAGCAAATTTAACTTACATTTTATGTTTGGGCTCTTAGTTTTACTGTTTTAGACTATGATTACTCGCCATATTGGTTTTACCGTTGTAACGTTTTGCTATTTTAACTTTCATGTTTTCACTCTTTTACCGTTCACCTTTTTTTTTAACATTTTAGTGTTTTACCTTTTATAATTTTGTGTTTTAGCTTCAGCCTTTTAAGCCCATAAGTTTGTGAGTGTTTAAGATGTCAAGCTTTGACTTGGGGCCCAAATGACCTAGTTGTTGATGCCCTTAAGCCCTATTCACTATCACATTAATGGCACCGCTAGTGTTCATAGCGGAAGTTCGATTTCCCTGTATATTGACAAATTTGCGATTTATTACTGTTCTTATAATCTTGAACACATCAAGTGTCAACTGCAGCTGACTATGAAATCCATCACTGAGTGGGTACTTTGCACCGGCTTTCAATTTTCCCCTGCGAAAATACAGTATATTTGCTTTCATCGACTTCATTCTCCTGATCTTCATTTGCATGGCACACCTCTGCTGTGTGTCCTCACCTTAAGTTCTTGGACCTTCACCTCAACAGCAAACTCACCTGGGAGCATCATATTCGTCACCTTTGTGCTTCCTCCGATCATTCGCTTTGAGTACTCCAAGTTTTACCTGGTGTATCTTGGAGCAGTGATCGCACTGTCATGTTGAGGTTGTATTACTCACTGGCCTGATCCAAACTTGACTGGCTGTTTTATCTATGGCACAGTGTTTGCCTCTAAACTTCGCCTTTTAAACACTGTCCATCACACTGGTATCAAGCTTGCTACTGGAGCCTTCTGTACCATTAGAATCGATAGTCTGTAGCAAGCGTCCACTGTCTGTCCAATGCTCATACTTGCTTTACTCCTATGTGGCACGGTTGGCTGCCCACCCAGGTTATCCTTCTTTTAACCTTTTGCGAGCGAAAACCCATATATGGACGACCTGTCCAGACCCTGACAAGCGAATACCTATATATGGGCTTGGAGTCATAGAGCTATTGGGATCGGCTCCTCTCGCTCAAATAATTCATATATACTGCCAATAGATGGCAGGAAATGTTCTTTCAGATGTTTGTGGTCAGTTTATCCCCGATTTTCCATATTTAACAATTTCTGTCGTAGTTCTCAGTAGTGTAGGAATAAACAGTGCAGTGATTGCATCGAGTAAGTGAGAGTTTTTTTCATTTTTTGACAGGGTTGACGGAGCAAGAAATTGTAGAATTGTTGAACAAAAGTGATAGTTATCAGATTTTGTGCTCAGTGGTGATGAGAGTGATATATGCGAGAATTCATGTGTAAGTGCAAGTGAGTGAGAGTGACATAGTGACGCTGCAGACAGCTGTACACCTAGCTGGGTAGAGATGAGCAATTTTGACCCTGGCCCTACATCTAATATCCCAGTGCACAATATCTAGCAGGGACCAATACATGCTTTTCATTTTGATGACAATATGCTTCCAGCAAAATTTTTCGGCCTATTTTTTGATGACAAAATTACGGAAATAATTACTGAGGAGACATGTATTCAGGGAAACAAAAAAACAACAGGTGACACCACCAACGGAAAAAGCCAGGATTGCTTCCTGGAATCCCCCAGAAATTGCCAGTATAAAAGCACTGAGATTGTATTATCTCAATAGTGTTGAGATAAACAAGTAGCTATGAAAATCATACACACATTTCAGATACCCTGCCCTAGCTAGGTGTAACTGCACATTTCTATCAAAACTTTTATAATTTTTTATCATCATTACCGTTATTATTGCAAATGGAAGTATTAAATATCAGAATGTGACACTATTTAGTTCCTGGAGCACTGTTGGTTTGTTTGTGAATACCTATATGTACGAACTACGGTATACAAAATGGAGAAGTGCTACTTATGCCATTTTTGTAACAACATGTTTACGCGAATTAACAAAACTACACTCCTGGAGGACAATAATGATTCAATTTAACAAAAACCAAGGTATACAATGTGTTTTAGTACATGTGAGCATGTTTATATAGTTTTAACTGTATTTAATAGTTTCATATTTTAGCAAAATTGCCTTCCACTCAGAGCCATAAAACACATCTGCTCGGGAAGGGTTAATTCCATCTTACATCCAGATCTTCCCTACTATTAAATGTGAAATACCACTATATACCCTCTGAGTGTTATAAGGTTTCAAGAACTTCTCATTGCATATGCCCTCCAAATGCCTAGCGTAGGGCGATCCTCTTTTGTCCACCATCCTCCCTGGTAACTCCATCGTGCATGATTCAACCTGGAGCTTTCCAGTTGTGCAAGGGTAGCTTACCCTTCTCTCAGTGTTTCGCCAACTTTTTGCCGCATTTATGGGCCAATACCAGAATTACACTGTGGTATTTACCAATGACTCGCAGGTGAGGGTTGTTACAGGCTGTAGTTTTGTGTACAGCGGTTTGGATCACAAGTATGGACTTCTGGACAATAGTTCCATGTTACTGCTGAGCTGTTTGCAATCTTATTTTTTACTTTTTATCTTCAGCTCCGTTCCTGAAAATTTTATATATGCTGCGACTCTTTGAGCACTCTTCAGATCCTGCAACAGTTTCTCTGCACATCAGCATTGATTCTTAAAATTCAGACACTCATCTTACAGCTATGTCACCAGTTTGTTTTTACATGGATCCCAGGCCATGTAGATATTCCCGGCAATGAGGATGTGGATGAGGCTGCTAAGGCTGCATGTCATCTGCCAGAGTTTTCCACAGGCAGTATCTTATGTAGATGTACAATGGTACTTCCATTGCCATATTTTATCACTCTGGCTGCAGTCATGGGAGCGTTAGATGGCACTCATTTGCAGACGATCAAGGACACTGTGCAACCCTGGATGACATCTTGCAGGGATTCCAGGCAAGCAGAAGTCATACCCCTAGAGAATAGGTCTCACATGCGGCAACATGGACACCTTTTGCTTGGTGGTCTGGTGCCTGTCTGCTCCACCTGCAGCATTCAAATTTCTGTGGCCCATGTCCTCCCTGATTGTCCTGAATACACTCTTTGGCCTGGGTTCCACTCTGATTTCAATCTTAGGCGACGACTCGCAGTGCTGAGGTCTGTTGCCGGTATTGGCTTCGGTAATTAAGTTTAACTTGTATTTTATTTCGTGGTTTTATTTTGGACTTTTAAGATGTTTTATCTCATTTTGACGGCCTACGTTTTTAGATCACTTTTTACTTTTTAACTGTTTTAACTTCTTAGCTTTTAGATGAGTTTTTACGTTTTAACTGCTTTAACTTTTATCTGTCTTTAACATACCTGTTTTAACCGGTGGTGAGTTTACCGGTTTTGATCTTATTGACCTAGCCTGTGGGACCTAATCACCTAGCTGTTGACTTGCCCTTAAACCATACTCACTTACTCTTTCCTGTTTTATCGTTCATTTTTCTTTTTAAGCATTTCACCCCTTTTTAATTTTTTTAAACTATTTTCCACTTTAATCTTGGATTTTAGGCTTCATCTTTTAATCACATCAGGTTGTGCATGGCTTAGACTTTAACATTTGAATTTGGGCCCAAATGACCTAGCTGTCAATGAGCTTTTAAACTGTACTCATCCATCCTTCCAAATAAATTCAAAATGCAACAATAAAATTAATATTATTTATTATTGAGTGTGTAAAACTTTTTAAGTAGATTTTCAATATAATGGTAATTTAAACAATATTAAATTTTTGAAGATTTTGAAAATACATCCAAAAAATTTTAAAGTCATATTTATCTTCATATTTTCTAATTTTTTCGGTTAAGTACTTGCATATTTGTAACATTTTTAGGCCATAAACATCGGGGACCTGGTAATTGATATTCAGTTGTGTGTTGTATACATTTTTCTGGTTTGAATTTTGGGGTTAAATTTCTCTTGTAATTCCTGAATTGACTGAGAAAAAATCCATTTGTTATTTTCCAATTTTCTGTATTTGAATTGATATCTTGACCGGTAATGAAGCCGCCATTAGCATAACTATATTGTTATAGCAAACAGCAGTGATGGACCCAAATGCTAACCCATAGTCTAACCCATCTAGGATGAACTTGTACATAAGAAAATGACAACTCACAAAACCATGCTCCAAATTATAATCAGTTAAATGCTTCATGTTTGTTCTTTTACAGTTGACAGGCTCACAACTAGATGCTCAAGAACCAATTAGCATGAATCAGATAATGCAAACGCTACTGCATCTCTTGGCCAACATGCAAGGTGATCCAAGCAGTTGTCGCCTCATTAACAGTGTCTTAGAACTGAGGCAGAGTAGATGGGGAGAAGCCACTGCCATGTCATCAAACTCCAGCACAAACCAGTCGTTTAATTCATATCCGGTAATTGATATTATCTTTAATAGTCAAAAAATGTAGTTAGTCAATGTGTGCCACATGCAAAATTTCCCATTTAAAACACCAGTACACCATGACTGTAATGAAAATCTTCTTTATCTGAAACTTACTATAGGAATATTATATATTATATAAATATTTACAAAATCTTCTTTATCTGAAACTTATTATAGGAATATTGTATATTATACAAATATTTAGCAGAACTTGTCTCAGAATTGATTATGTATTAAATTAGAAGCATGACTGAAAATGAAAAGAGTAGAGGAGATTTGACAAGCGATGAGAACAATTAAGAAATAATGAGGAGAGAAGAAGCAATCAAGAAATATTGCACAAAAGTAAACAAAAATTAAAGACACCATGGGATAACAGTGAAGGTAAATACAAACCAGTGAAAATTGTCATAGAAATTAGTACAGGTAAAGATATAAGGAGAAAAATTCAGGTCACTTTGGCAAGCAGTTTAAGCAGCTTATATAAAATAAAGAAAGCATTTAGAGCTACAAAGTTACAAAGAGAGTCACTGTTTAGACCACATCTCCAATGAAGGTGTAAACCAACAGAGTAAGGAGGCAGAGAACTAAAGATGCAAATAATAATTCATGAAGGATGTGCCATACTGAACTGCTTTAAAAAAGACAAATGAAGTTTGTGTACTGTTTTAATAAAAGCTAGCTGTCTTGCCTGGCATTGCATGGTGCTGAAAGTAAGAACGGGTTAGTTTTTAATAACTGGAGAGTAGCCTACAATAATTTTTTCCTCTTACCCAAAGTATAAATGCCTGAAGTCGTGTCTATATTTGTCAAAGGTGCATATTTGCACATAGGGGTTGAAAATATCAGGTTAGTTTAAACTGTAATTTATTCTAACATTTTTGTCAAGTGCTAGAGACCAAGTGTATAAATTTTGTGCTCTGCTAAACCAAGTAGAATAGATCAACAAATATATTGTATAGACTAGGTTTCACTTATCTTAAATTTAAGGTGTGAATATACAGGTAGACTGTATATAGTTTCATCTATAACGGTGAGGGTCATAAGTACCAACTTCTGGACAACAGTTCTTTACTGCAGAGCTGTAAACAGCTGTGCCGTATTTTTTTTTTTTTTTTACTTTTCATCTCCAGCTCTGTTCTTGACAGTTTCATCATATGCTGCGACTCCCTGAGCGCTATTCAGGGCTTGCAACAGTATCTCAGCACGTCAGCCCTGACTATTAAAATTCAGACACTCGTTTCCCAGTTACTCTCTCACGGATACCAGTTTGTTTTTATTTGGACTGCAGACCATGTGGGTATTCCTGGCAACAAGGAGGTGGATGTGGCTACTAAAATTTTAAATTATCAAAGCCAATGTGGTGGCCGGTGTTTTCTGCTTGTTCTGTGATGGCAGAAAAATCTGCCATCGTGGAACTTGCAGAAAACACCAGCCAGCACATTGACTGATGACAGTTTAAAAAATTTTAGCAATCTGTGACAATTTCTCTCAACGAATAGTGAGGGAAAGCATAGGAATACTTAAGAAAAGAGCAGTCTGAACCATGACACGGGCAAACCACTCAACATGATACGAAAGACCCTATTAGCAGGTCAAGTTCCTATTGGAGAAGGAATCAATAGGATTATGAGTGGGATGGGACGAGACCAGTCAGAGTAGGCAGTGACTAATTGCAGTCGCCCATTGAAGAAGCTGAACATAGTTTTGTGGCGAAACGCTAGCATAATTTTCAATTTCTTAAAAAAGCCAACAAGCAATATTGGAAACCAAAAAAGTAATAGTAATGGGTGTGTGTTTTAAGGGTTGAAATTAAGAAAAGTGAATATCTTAGCTTACTGCCCCCATCCATACTTGTCAGGCTGGTGGTTATTGCATCAGGCTTTATATGCAATCCAGTGGTCACGTGGATTCTGGGACGGAATTGGGAAGGCAGAAAGGAGTCTTTCATAGTGTCAAGAGAGCAATCAGGTTGACTGGATGTTTAACGCATATTTCTAGACATGCACAAACTCAAACGGGGCGAAGTATTGGTAAAGAAGCTCAAACTTGAGCAAAAACCATACGGAAGGGGAGCTTTCAACTGCAGTGCATCTCTATCTTCTCCATCACCTGTATAAGTGGTTTGTCCGCCTATTGTCAGTAGAATAGAATCTGTCACATATTGTCAATATCACTAGAATTTCTATGATCATCACTGCTGGAATTTGCACTGCTATCATCATGCTTTTCTTATATTTTACTTTATCTCTTGACATTGTTTAGGCATTTGACCCATTTATATTACTTTATTTATTTGATAATAGGCAGAGGACCATTAGGCCTTATGCAGGTGATGGAAATGATGGCTTTATGGTCAAAAACTCCCGTATTCTTCATAGATTATTCTACAATGATCTAGGTTTTAATGGTAAATTGTCTCTTCACTTAGGGATAGGACAGTTGAATATAAGACAGCTCATTGGGTCGTTCAATATCATAATCTTAGTAACCAGTGACCACAATGACTGCATGACAGATGGCACCCCAAACATGCCACCACATTAGTCAAAATTTGATGTAGACAATGCTGTACCTTAGCAAAAAGCCTGAAAGAAATTGTCTTTTGTAACATTTTTACCCAATCTTTCACTATTACTTTTTACTTTAATTTTGAGTGTATATTTGAATTAGATAAATACTGTTCATGGTCAATGTATCATTTGAGTTTAGGATATAAGCAAATGTTACCATATTAAATTTAAGAATGCTATCTTTCGACAGCAGCAGGATGGTCCTGTGTTTTATGGTCCAGATGGTCAAATAATGACACCAGAAGAAAGCCAGTTCCTGCAGGAAAGTGCTGCAAAAATACCGGATACTGAAGATTATGATGAATACGGGTTAGTATCACAATGGAAATATGAGTAAGTGTAGGCTTTCATGGCCAGAGTTGATAATTCTAGAAGAAACTTCCGGACTGATTTGCCATGGTCTGCTGGAGTAACTGGGTCCAGACGTTTCATTCACAACTGCTGTGGCCATCATCAGTCTTCTTGGTGGAGGTTCAGTTGCGTAAGAAGTGTTAATCATCGGAGATGCAGTATTTATGCTTAGAGGGGTCTTTTCTGATTGGCTTGGTGCTGGCTGAGGTGACACAGCCTGGTGGGAGGGACCTAGATGATTCTTGATCACTACTACTTGATTGTGAACCAATCAGGAACCAGTAGTGACCAAGAAGCAGCTAGGTCCTCCCATTAGCCATACTGCCTCAGCTGGCCCCAAGCCAATCAGAGAAGGCCCCTCCTCTACATAAATGGCATATCTCCTGACGGTTAATGCTAGAAGACTTCACCCATGCCATGGTGATTAAAGTTGATTAAAGCCTTTCATATCCAAGTATCAATTTGACAGATATGTTATTCACATGCATGCAAATGCTTATTTTTCTTAAGCAAACTATTATTTATTAAATGAGAACTCATTGCAAAAGGAAATGAATCAGAAATGACAAAGGCCAGCATCTGGGTTCTAGAGCCGCTCAATGTCATCCCCTCACATCCATCCGGTCTAGCCATGTTTTTCTATCTCTTAGTTGTGGTCTCTTCCTCTTCTAGTTTTATTGTTACATGTAGATTAAGTATTAGAGTAGTGAATTTCTGTCTTACCAACAGGGATCTATCCTATCTCCATGGTTCCTGTTCCACGGTTTTGGTGCAGCTTCCCACTTGTGTGCTTTTTGGAGGCTCAGGTGTGAAGGTTGAGTGGACCCTCCTCACTGCACCTTTTGTGCGACACTAGATGTAGAGCCGTTCTGTTGTCATGTACACCCATGTAGCTCCCGAGGGGCTGGGTTCCTGTGGGTATCTCGATGGCTGTGTGTCACTGGGGCGTACATGGCAACTTGACATGTTACAGTTGTCTGGGTCACGATGTAATTAACAAGTCCACTGACTCCATTGAGGCAGCATGCTCTAAAATGGGGAGCCACTGGCAGTTATACCGATGGTAGGGGCATAAAGTCGGGCCTGCCTTTGGTGGACATGTCGCATACCAGACCATAGTGATAGGCGGAGGGTAACTTCTCCAAAGTACTCCTTGAGATCAGGTCTGAACTGGGTGCTTTGGGCTGGCACTGACCAGAAGATTTAGGTGTCTTTTTGTTTTATCTCCCTGATGAGGGATATTTGTAATCACACTCAAAGCAGTCAATTTTAAGCTGTTAGTTTGTCTATTTTGTTTTATTTTATTCCTGGAGATTTTTTGTTGCCCTCATTGCCCCCCCCCCCACCAAAAGAAAAAAAAATTAGAACACCTCAAAATGTGTATTTTTAGGAAATGCAGTACTTTCTCCAGTAGAAAAAATAGTAAGTTTTGTATGAATAATTTATAGGAGAGATGTAAAAATACATTTTAGTAGGTGTAGATAGCAAAAATCTTATGTATTACATTCGTACGACTTATTTGTATAGAAGACTCTTCTAAAGCTTATTTCTGTTACTAGTAATAAATACTACTTTTAAGTGCACACATGAGTTGGTACATCTTAACTGAAACAACTTATTTTACAGGGATGAAAATTGGGAAGGAGACAATGAAATGGACGAAGAAATTGAAGCTGCATATGAACAGTTCCTTATGGGAAAGAACCAGGCACAGAATGCTGATAAGAGCAATGGATGATCTGTTAAGACAAGTGAAAATAAGTGAACTTGAAATCTCCAGTTGTAAAGAAGAGAGTGAAACTATGCTAAACTTTTAAACAGATCTTATTTCTTAGCAAAATGTCATGCGCGGTTATTTGGTGTGGAGACTGCTAGAACTTTTATAAACATTTATTTTACATGGACACTGTTTCCTTTTTTAAGTGTGTTGGTCAAACAGTAGATCTTTTTTTAATGATAATGTGAAAGTGATACATGGAAACAAGTTATAGTGCCATGGTGTATGACTTGGGAAAGATGTATAATCATATTTTTTTTTCTTTATTTTTAAAGCTTAATATTGTACATAAGGTTTGTTTCTGTTCAATCACATTTTAATCTATAAGATATTAGAAATTATTCATAGAGTTAAATTATTTCTCAAAACCCCCTTTTATTATTTTTCAATAATTTCTTACTAAAATATGTGCATTAAGCTGCACATACAACATAACAGCAATATATTGTGATCACTGTACAAAAAAACAAAACAATTTTTACTGTTTGTTTGGCACCCACATTTTAAGGTAAACAGCATTGCTTTTGTATATATGTTTTCATTTGATTTAATGTGGGTTAGATTGGCACTGTGTGCATATTATACTATTCACTGTGCAAAAAAGCTTTACTGAAAAAAATCAATAAGTTTTAGCTTAATAATAAACTCTTTATTTAAAAGACTAATAAAGGAAAAAAGGAGTTCATTGATGCAGAAAATTTATTAAACCAAACACACACTATTTTGAAGTACTCTGAGAGAAAAGGTGCCTCATATAAGACACTTTACTCGTATTAAGCTTTTTCCACAATATTTACTTCACTGTTAATTTGGTAAGGTTTTTAAGGTCATGACTTTCTTCGATTATTGTTAGTAAACATAGTTTGTTACACCACACAGCCAGTTCAGAAGGTTTTTGCTCTTCCAGTAGTAACAGGTAGAGCATGAAGTATTAGACTCAAATTATATTCATTTTATGCTTCACTGCACCATTGTCCTATATATTAAGAACGTTAAGTTTATTTAGACACTTCTAAACAGTGAAGCTAAGACATTAAATTTTTCACTTGTGATTTTAGGTTATAAAGTGGATTACTGGAGCATTAGGAGTTGAATTTCTGACACACACGATGGTATGTGGAAGGGGAAGAGTTACAAATGCTAAAGAAATTTGATTACTAGAAGTGAGATTGAGTAGTAATGAGATGTAGAATGATAACAAAACCCAGTGTCCTAGCTAAGGTAAAATTAGCAATGAGTGTCATAAAAGCACGTCTGCAGAAAATACTGGAAATGCAAATTAGTTAGAAAGGGTGTATAAAACATTATTGGAGGTAGAAGTGCTCTATGGATCAGAGATTTGGGGAGTGAGGAAGGGTGGTGGCGGCACTGTGGCCGAGCGGTTAGACCGTTTGTATATCACCAAGGTGGCCCAGGTTCAATCCCAGGTACCCACATGTGGTGTTCGTGGTGGACAAAGTGGCACCTGGGTGGGTTTTCTCCAGGTTTTCCAGTTTCTCCTACTACTTGTTCCACCAATTGCTCCATCAACTTCCCATTTATCTATTTTGCCTTGTCCTCCCCCAGGGGGACCTGCTACGGTAGGTCCGGGTTTGGCGCACCCGGGGCCCCGAGCCACTCACCTTCATTTCACCCCTTCATATTCATTGTCTGTCTGGGTGACTCAGTTGGTTAGACGCTGGCCTACTGATCCCAAGGTCGCGGGTTCAAACCCGGCCCAGGTCGATGGTTTTTAAGTGTGCTTAAAAACGACAGCTCCATGTCAGTAGATTTACTGGCATGTAAAAGAACTCCTGCGGGACAAAATTCCGGCACACCGGCGACGCTGATGTGATCCTGGCAATTGACAGCGTCGTTAAACAACAAAATAGTTTTTTTTTTCATATTCATTAACTGTGCCACGTGCAGCGCTTTTATGTTGCTTTTTGTATCATCCTCTTCCTCTTCTAGGTTTATTCGATTATTAGTTTGTAAGTTCCTAGATTTATAACCCCTGTCTCACCAGCAGGGATCTTTCCTATCTCTGTGGTCCTGTCCCACGGTTTTCAGCACGGACCCCGACTTGTGTGCTCTTCGGAGGTCTCAAGCAGAAGGTGGAGAAGGAGCAGGAGCTGCAGAAGAAGGAGCAGGAGCAGGGGGAGGAGGAGGAGAAGAAGAAGAATGGTGTGTATTAGATCAAATATATAGAACATTTTATAAATGGATATTCAGTTTATGTGTAGCATTGCCAAGTGGAGCACTAACGTAGGAAGAGTAGGCTGCAAAGATGGGAAAGTAAAAAGGTTACTGAAATATTGGCATAGAATAAGATCATTGAGTGACCAAAATGTTCTGAAACAATTATTCTCCTTAACTTGAGTCCAGAAATTGTTGATAATGAAGACAATTGTCTTCAAAACTCTCCGGATAAAAAGTAAGTTAAGCAAAACTAAAATAATCTATTGGTCAACTCAAACACTTCTACAAATAATTCTGAAGCAATAATTAATAATGCAAGAGCAAACCTTTGATGGAATAAATTGGAGTCAGAAATTGAGAAGAATTTTACATGAAATTGGGATAGGTAACTTGAGAAGATAGAAATAGGCAAGATGCAGCTTTCGATGCATGTTTTTATATTATATTATTTATTTTATATATTATATCTATTATAATATAATATATATGTTAATCAGGGAGCCATCAGTGTAGATATGAATCCATTCTTTCATGTAGATCTAGATGATGGTTCACTTCTAGGATATTTAACAGATTATTGGGATGGTGCTTTTTCAGATGATTAATTTATAGTGTACTTTCTGTATCACACCTATTTGAGTTTTAAAGTTTTGATAGAATTATGGTATTTTTCCCAATTGTTATTATCTGGTAGTCTCAATTTTTTGTAGGTTAAAATAGCTTGTTCTTCAAGTTCCATTGTGATAGGTTTATTGCATGTTATGGCTTGTAATACCATAATGGGATTGGTTTTAACTGCTCCAGTTATTCATATGAGAGCTTGATTTTGAGTACAAGTATTGCTAAGGTTGAGGGGAATGCAGTTATAAGAACTTCACTGCTATATTTGAGAATTAGTTTTAGATACATATATGTTTAATTGAGAGTATTTTTTGAACATCACCATTTAGTTCCAGCTAGTTTTTTTAATATTTTAGTACTGAATGCTTTATCCCGATGTGGTTTTTCCTTGTTAGTTCTTTTTTTCAAAAAGTATACCAATGTATCATGCATTTTCAGTTCTAGGTAACAGGATATTATGGCCACGCCATAGCTGAGTGGTTAGACCATTCGCTTGTCACCAAATTAGCCTCAGTTCGATCCCAGGCAACCGCACGTGGGTTTTGTAGTGGACAAAGCAGAGCTGAGTCGGGTTTCCTCCGGGTTCTCCAGTTTCCACCATCTCATTCCACTGGTGCTCCATCTTCATTCCAGGTATCATCAGTCACCACCTGCAGTGCCGTATGTAGTAAAAGTAGGCGTTAAACACTACAAAAAAAAAAAAAAAAGGATATCATATGATAAGGAGATATTGACTTATTTATTTCTTAAAAAGAATTGAAAGTTGCTTTTATCAGTATTAACTTGCATAAAGTTATTGCACCATTATTTGAGTTTCAATAAGGACTTTTGAAGTGATGAAATTAGACATTTAGTTTTTGTGAATTCTGGGAATTCCAGATTACTAAATTATCAGCATATTGTACAGCTTTAATGCCAATCTGTTGTATCTGTTGTGGAAGATCGTTTATATAGATATTAAATAAAGTACTAAGAATAGCTCCTTGGGCTAATCCGAGATTTGTGTTTTGATGTTTTGACGTTGCAGAGCCATAGGACGTGGCTGAATACGTTTCAGTGATAAACTCTGAAAGCCAACGAAGCACATCTGATGCTAATTTGTTGTAGCTTCTTAATAAGGTTGTACCTCCAAACATTATCATATGCTGATTTTAAGCAATAAATACAGCTCAAGTATTTTGATTTTTGGTAGAGCCTTCATTGATTTTCTGATTAAGTTTGATTATATGTTCATTTGATGTATGATTTTTCCTAAAATGTGCTTCACAAAAGGACCAACGGATATATTGTTTAAAGTACCAATTTAGGCAAGCTGAAATCATCCTTTCCATTCTTTTGCCAGGATACTAGTTAAAGGTATGGGTCTGTAACTCTTGATATCATCTGGTTTGCCTGGTTTTGTGTTGGAATTATGGAGTTTTTCCAGATAGCTGGAACAAAAGTTTTCCAGATGTGGTTGCTTAATTTGAGTAATATACTTCTCGCTAATTATTATTTATTTATGCCAACAACCTTACTGTGGTGTTTTTAAACACACAAGCCATGTGTGGACAATGTTTAAGCTCTTGAGGGAAAATCGACGTGAAATAACGTCAATTTAAAATGACGGATGAGCGATATGGGCATCCTATGCGTTTAAGCATTTAGCCCTTATTTATCCCTTATCCAACTCAACTTATTATAATTTTCCCTTTATGAAACATTTTAGTAAGGTCTATATACTTTATTGGCTTACCTTAATATGTTCGTTCTGCAGTGATTTACCTCAAAACAGGGATAAACACACAAGGGTACGTACATCTCCACATTCGCGAATTCCCTTCTTGCGGCACACGAAACACTTCGGAGATGGGCGGGACTTCTTTACTGTTGGTGGTATCCTTTTAGGATGATGTTTTCCTTGAAGTCTGAGGGGTGCAGCGGTTTTGGATTTTCAACCCCCAACGTGGTATTGTTCAATTAGGTTGCGAGCTATTTATAGTCGGTAGTCAAGGTCGGTCATTGTCCTGTGTGGGTTTAGAGAGCTGTCCAAATCCCCAAACAATTGTATATGGTTATATCCAGTTGGTGCAAAAATACCTTTTTATACCACTTCTCCCTTCAGCTACAAGCAGGAAAGAATACATATGTATTTCAACAAAGAAAGACACAGACTCTACTAAGTTACGAAACTCGTGTAAGCAAAAGTTGCAATGTTGATCTATTCTGATGACTCAAGAGACCACGCATACAGTAGCGCTTTATTACACAGTATGCTGACGCATAAGCCACAAATACAATGGGTGTTTCTTTACTCTTTCTTTCCGAGAACTTATATTAGATGCGTTCGACAGAGCAAAGTTGACTTTTCACCACAGTGAAACAAAATTGTGCCATTTCAACGTTTTGTAAATACAACTCAACTTTACTGATGACGTACATTTATACTGCGAATAACGAGTTTTATACCAGTTTTTGTTTCATTAAAATAACTTAATATTTACACAAAATACAGCTGTGTATATACGAAGCACTTTTAGCGCATTTAACAATTTAAATGCTAGCAGTTCTCGGCTCGCGGACGTTTTAAATGGCCATCACTCAAGAGGTTGAATCAGGACTGAAAAATTCAATGCCATAGCTGGGATTAGAACCATGGATTTTCCACTTATTGAGTGGCTGCTTTAACTGCTAAGTTACCATGGGTAACTTCCCATTACGACATTAAACTCCCCAGTTGATTCATACTTTTCCTAGCTGATGATGCTGATAGGCTATGCTGATGGGCTCCGATGATTGTCTCATCTGATAGGCTCCGCTGATAGGCTCATCTGATAGGCTCCGCTAATATGCTCCGGTGTAGGCTCCGCTGATATGCTCCGATGTAGGCTCCGATGTAGGCTCATCTGATAGGCTCCGATGATAGGCTCATCTGATTGTCTCTGCTGATTGGCTCATCTGATTGTCTCCGCTGATTGGCTCACATGATAGGCTCCATTAATTCGCCCTGATGCTAGGCTCCGCTGATACGCTAATCTGATACGTTCCGATGATAGGCTCCACTGATTGTCTCCTTTGACTGGCTTCGATGATAGGCTCAGCTGATTGTCTCCGTTGATAGGCTCCAATGATTGTCTACACTGATAGGCTCATCTTATAAGCTCCGCTGATAGGCTAAGCTTATTGGCTCCGCTGATAGGCTAAGCTTATTGGCTCTGCTGATAGGCTAAGCTTATTGGCTCCGATGATAGGCTACACTGATTGACTCTGCTGATAGGCTACGTTGATTGTCTCGGATGATAGGCTCCATTGATAGGCTCATCTGATTGGCTCCGCTGATAGGCTCATCTGACACGCTCCTCTAATTGGCCCTGATGCTAGGCTCCGCTGTTTGGCTCATCTGATAGGCTCCTCTGATACGTTCCGATGATAGGCTCTCATATGATAAGCTCCAATGATAGGCTACGCTGATGGGCTAATCTGATACGTTTCGCTGATAGGCTACACTGATTGTCTCCGGTGATAGGCTACGCAGATTGGCTCGCCTGATGGGCTCCGATAATTGCCTCATGTGATACGTTTTGCTGATTGTCTCCGTTGATAGGCTCCTATGATTGGCTCCGCTGTAGGCTCATCTTATAGGCTACACTGATAGGCTCCGATGATTGGCTCCGCTGATAGGATCAAGTGATAGGCTACGCTGATAGGCTCATCTGACACGCTCCTCTAATTGGCCCTGATGCTAGGCTCTGCTGATAGGCTAATCTGATAGGCTCCACTGATACTCATCTGGTAGGCTCCTCTAATTCGCCCTGATGCTAGGCTCCGCTGATAGGCTCCTCTAATTCGCCCTGATGCTAGGCTCCGCTGATAGGCTCCTCTAATTTGCCCTGATGCTAGGCTCCGCTGATAGGCTCCTCTAATTTGCCCTGATGCTAGGCTCCGCTGATAGGCTAATCTGATAGGCTCCTCTGATAGGCTAATCTGATTGGCTCTGACGGTAGGCTATGCTGATTGGCTCCGACGGTAGGCTATGCTGATTGGCTCCGCTGATAGGCTAATCTGATAGTCTCCGCTGGTAGGCTCATCTAATTGGCTCTGGTGATAGGCTACGCTGATGGGCTCCGATGATTGTCTCATCTGATAGGCTCCGATGATAGGCTCCTCTAATTGGCCCTGATGATAGGCTCCAATGTAGGCTCATCTGATAGGCTACGCTGATAGGATCCGATGTAGGCTCATCTTATAGGCTATGCTGATGGGCTCCGATGATTGTCTCATCTGATAGGCTACGCTGGTAGGCTCATCTGATAGGCTACGCTGGTAGGCTCATCTAATTAACTCCGATGATTGTCTCATCTGATAGGCTCCGATGATTGTCTCATCTGATAGGCTCCGATGATTGTCTCATCTGATAGGCTCCGATGATTGTCTCATCTGATAGGCTATGCTGATAGGCTCCACCGATACTCATCTTATAGACTCCACTGGTAGGGTCCTCTAATCGCCCTGATGCTAGACTCCGCTGATAGGCTCCTCTAATTCGCCCTGATGCTAGACTCCGCTGATAGGCTAATCTGATAGGCTCCGATGATTGGCTCCACTGATTGTCTTCGCTGATAGGCTACGCTGGTAGGCTCATCTGATAGGCTACGCTGGTAGGCTCATCTAATTAACTCCGATGATTGTCTCATCTGATAGGCTCCGATGATTGTCTCATCTGATAGGCTCCAATGATTGTCTCATCTGATAGGCTCCAATGATAGGCTATGCTGATAGGCTCCTCTGATACGTTCCGTTGATAGGCTCCACCGATACTCATCTTATAGGCTCCACTGGTAGGCTCCTCTAATCGCCCTGATGCTAGGCTCTGCTGATAGGCTCCTCTAATTCGCACTGATGCTAGGCTCCGCTGATAGGCTAATCTGATTGGCTCCGACGGTAGGCTATGCTATGCTGATTGGCTTCGCTGATAGGCTCCGCTGATAGGCTAATCTGATAGGCTCCGCTGATACTCATCCTATAGGCTCCGCTGATGGGCTAATCTGATAGGCTCCGATGATTGGCTCCACTGATTGTCTCCGCTGGTAGGCTCATCTGATAGGCTACGCTGGTAGGCTCATCTAATTGGCTCTGATGATTGTCTCATCTGATAGGCTCCTCTAATTGGCCCTGATGATAGGCTATGATGATAGGCTCCGATGTAGGCTCATCTTATAGGCTATGCTGATGGGCTCCGATGATTGTCTCATCTGATAGGCTTCGCTGATTGTCTCCGATGATAGGCTCCTCTAATTCGCCCTGATGCTAGACTCCGCTGATAGGCTAATCTGATAGGCTCCGATGACTGGCTCCACTGATTGTCTCCGCTGATAGGCTACGCTGATTGTCTCCGCTGATAGGCTACGCTGGTAGGCTCATCTGATAGGCTACGCTGGTAGGCTCATCTAATTAACTCCGATGATAGGCTACGCTGATGGGCTCCGATGTAGGCTCATCTGATTGTCTCCGCTGATAGGCTACGCTGGTAGTCTCCGCTGATAGGCTCCTATAATTCGCCCTGATGCCAGGCTCTGCTGATAGGCTCCTCTAATTTGCCCTGATGCTGGGCTCCGCTGATAGGCTAATCTGATAGGCTCCTCTGATTGTCTCCGCTGATAGGCTCATCTGATAGGCTCCGACGGTAGGCTATGCTATGCTGATTGGCTCCGCCGATAGGCTAATCTGATAGGCTCCGCTGATAGACTCATCTTATAGGCTCCGATGATTGACTCCGCTGATAGGCTAATCTGATAGGCTCCGATGATTGTCTCTGCTGATAGGCTATGCTGGTAGGCTCATCTGATAGGCTACGCTG
Source organism: Tenodera sinensis (assembly GCA_030765045.1). Taxonomy (NCBI): domain Eukaryota; kingdom Metazoa; phylum Arthropoda; class Insecta; order Mantodea; family Mantidae; genus Tenodera; species Tenodera sinensis. The sequence goes on from CM060972.1 coordinate 89,625,970, forward strand.
GTAGGCTCATCTAATTGGCTCCGATGATAGGCTACGCTGATAGCCTCCGATGATTGTCTCATCTGATGGGCTCCGTGGATAGGCTCCTCTAATTGGCCCTGATGATAGGCTCATCTGATTGTCTCCGCTGATAGGCTCCTCTAATTTACCCTGATGCTAGGCTCCGCTGATAGTGTCCTCTAATTCGCCCTGATGCTAGGCTCCGCTGATAGGCTAATCTGATTGTCTCCGCTGATAGGCTACGCTGATATGATCCGATGATTGTCTCATCTGATAGGCTCCGATGATTGTCTCATCTGATAGGCTCCGATGATAGGCTCCTCTAATTGGCCCTGATGATAGGCTCCAATGTAGGCTCATCTGATAGGCTACGCTGATAGGATCCGATGTAGGCTCATCTTATAGGCTATGCTAATGGGCTCCGATGATTGTCTCATCTGATAGGCTACGCTGATTGTCTCCGATGATAGGCTCCTCTAATTCGTCCTGATGCTAGACTCCGCTGATAGGCTCCGATGATTGGCTCCACTGATTGTCTCATCTGATAGGCTCCGATGATTGTCTCATCTGATAGGCTCCTCTGATACGTTCCGTTGATAGGCTCCACCGATACTCATCTTATAGGCTCCACTGGTAGGCTCCTCTAATCGCCCTGATGCTAGGCTCCGCTGATAGGCTCCTCTAATTCGCCCTGATGCTAGGCTCCGCTGATAGGCTCCTCTAATTCGCCCTGATGCTAGGCTCTGCTGATAGGCTCCTCTAATTCACACTGATGCTAGGCTCCGCTGATAGGCTAATCTGATTGGCTCCGACGGTAGGCTATGCTATGCTGATTGGCTTCGCTGATAGGCTAATCTGATAGGCTCCGCTGATAGACTCATCTTATAGGCTCCGCTGATGGGCTAATCTGATAGGCTCCGATGATTGGCTCCACTGATAGGCTACGCTGGTAGGCTCATCTGATAGGCTACGCTGGTAGGCTCATCTAATTGGCTCTGATGATAGGCTACGCTGATGGGCTCCGAAGATTGTCTCATCTGATAGGCTCCTCTAATTGGCCCTGATGATAGGCTATGATGATAGGCTCCGATGTAGGCTCATCTTATAGGCTATGCTGATGGGCTCCGATGATTGTCTCATCTCATAGGCTTCGCTGATTGTCTCCGATGATAGGCTCCTCTAATTCGCCCTGATGCTAGACTCCGCTGATAGACTCATCTGATAGGCTCTGATGACTGTCTCCACTGATTGTCTCCGCTGATAGGCTACGCTGGTAGGCTCATCTAATTAACTCCGATGATAGGCTACGCTGATGGGCTCCGATGTAGGCTTGTCTGATAGGCTACGCTGGTTGTCTCCGCTGATAGGTTCCTATAATTCGCCCTGATGCCAGGCTCTGCTGATAGGCTCCTCTAATTCGCCCTGATGCCAGGCTCCGCTGATAGACTCATCTTATAGGCTCCGCTGATAGGCTCATCTGGTAGGCTCCGACGGTAGGCTATGCTCTGCTGATTGTCTCCGCTGATAGGCTAATCTGATAGGCTCCGCCGATAGGCTAATCTGATAGGCTCCACTGATAGACTCATCTTATAGGCTCCACTGATAGGCTCCGATGATAGGCTAATCTGATAGGCTCCGATGATTGTCTCTGCTGATAGGCTATGCTGGTAGGCTCATCTGATATGCTACGCTGGTAGGCTCATCTAATTGGCTCCGATGATAGGCTAAGCTGATAGGCTCCGATGATTGTCTCATCTGATGGGCTCCGTGGATAGGCTCCTCTAATTGGCCCTGATGATAGGCTATGATGAAAGGCTCATCTGATAGGCTACGCTGATAGGATCCGATGTAGGCTCATCTTATGGGCTATGCTGATGGGCTCCGATGATTGTCTCATCTGATAGGCTCCGATGATAGGCTCCTCTAATTGGCCCTGATGATAGGCTCCAATGTAGGCTCATCTGATAGGCTACGCTGATAGGATCCGATGTAGGCTCATCTTATAGGCTATGCTGATGGGCTCCGATGATTGTCTCATCTGATAGGCTATGCTGGTAGGCTCATCTGATAGGCTACGCTAGTAGGCTCATCTAATTAACTCCGATGATTGTCTCATCTGATAGGCTCCGATGATTGTCTCATCTGATAGGCTCCGATGATTGTCTCATCTGATAGGCTATGCTGATAGGCTCCGATGATAGGCTCTGATGATAGGCTCCACCGATACTCATCTTATAGACTCCACTGGTAGGGTCCTCTAATCGCCCTGATGCTAGACTCCGCTGATAGGCTCCTCTAATTCGCCCTGATGCTAGGCTCCGCTGATAGGCTCCTCTAATTCGCCCTGATGCTAGGCTCTGCTGATAGGCTCCTCTAATTCGCACTGATGCTAGGCTCCGCTGATAGGCTAATCTGATTGGCTCCGACAGTAGGCTATGCTATGCTGATTGGCTTCGCTGATAGGCTCCGCTGATAGGCTAATCTGATAGGCTCCGATGTAGGCTCATCTGATTGTCTCCGCTGATAGGCTCGTCTGATAGGCTACGCTGGTTGTCTCCGCTGATAGGCTCCTATAATTCGCCCTGATGCCAGGCTCTGCTGATAGGCTCCTCTAATTCGCCCAGATGCCAGGCTCCGCTGATAGGCTCCTCTAATTCGCCCTGATGCTGGGCTCCGCTGATAGGCTCCTCTGATTGTCTCCGCTGATAGGCTCATCTGATAGGCTCCGACGGTAGGCTATGCTATGCTGATTGTCTCCGCTGATAGGCTAATCTGATAGGCTCCGCCGATAGGCTAATCTGATAGGCTCCGCTGATAGACTCATCTTATAGGCTCCGCTGATAGGCTCCGATGATTGACTCCGCTGATGGGCTCCGCTGATAGGCTAATCTGATAGGCTCCGATGATTGTCTCTGCTGATAGGCTATGCTGGTAGGCTCATCTGATAGGCTACGCTGGTAGGCTCATCTAATTGGCTCCGATGATAGGCTATGCTGATAGGCTCCGATGATTGTCTCATCTGATGGGCTCCGTGGATAGGCCCTGATGATAGGCTATGATGATAGGCTCATCTGATAGGCTACGCTGATAGGATCCGATGTAGGCTCATCTTATGGGCTCCGATGATTGTCTCCGCTGATACTCATCTTATAGGCACCGATGATAGGCTGATCTTGTCTCCGCTGATAGGCTCCTCTAATTCACCCTGATGCTAGGCTCCGCTGATAGGCTAATCTGATTGTCTCCGCTGATTGGCTACGCTGGTAGGCTCATCTAATTGGCTCTGGTGATAGGCTACGCTGATGGGCTCCGATGATTGTCTCATCTGATAGGCTCCGATGATAGGCTCCTCTAATTGGCCCTGATGATAGGCTCCGATGTAGGCTCATCTTATAGGCTATGCTGATGGGCTCCGATGATTGTCTCATCTGATAGGCTACGCTGATTGTCTCCGATGATAGGCTCCTCTAATTCGCCCTGATGCTAGACTCCGCTGATAGGCTAACCTGATAGGCTCCGCTGATAGGCTACGCTGGTAGGCTCATCTAATTAACTCCGATGATTGTCTCATCTGATAGGCTCCGATGATTGTCTCATCTGATAGGCTCCAATGATTGTCTCATCTGATAGGCTCCAATGATAGGCTATGCTGATAGGCTCCGATGATAGGCTCCTCTGATACATTACGTTGATAGGCTCCACCGATACTCATCTTATAGGCTCCACTGGTAGGCTCCTCTAATCACCCTGATGCTAGGCTCCGCTGATAGGCTCCTCTAATTCGCCCTGATGCTAGGCTCCGCTGATAGGCTCCTCTAATTCGCACTGATGCTAGGCTCCGCTGATGGGCTAATCTGATAGGCTCCGCTGATAGACTCATCTTATAGGCTCCGCTGATGGGCTAATCTGATAGGCTCCGATGATTGGCTCCACTGATTGTCTCCGCTGGTAGGCTCATCTGATAGGCTACGCTGGTAGGCTCATCTGATAGGCTACGCTGGTAGGCTCATCTAATTGGCTCTGATGATAGGCTACGCTGATGGGCTCCGATGATTGTCTCATCTGATTTGGCCCTGATGATAGGCTATGATGATAGGCTCCGATGTAGGCTCATCTTATAGGCTATGCTGATGGGCTCCGATGATTGTCTCATCTGATAGGCTTCGCTGATTGTCTCCGATGATAGGCTCCTCTAATTCGCCCTGATGCTAGACTCCGCTGATAGGCTAATCTGATAGGCTCCGCTGATAGACTCATCTGATAGGCTCCGATGACTGGCTCCACTGATTGTCTCCGCTGATAGGCTACGCTGGTAGGCTCATCTGATAGGCTACGCTGGTAGGCTCATCTAATTAACTCCGATGATAGGCTACGCTGATGGGCTCCGATGATTGTCTCATCTGATAGGCTCCGATGTAGGCTCATCTGATTGTCTCCGCTGATAGGCTCGTCTGATAGGCTACGCTGGTTGTCTCCGCTGATAGGCTCCTATAATTCGCCCTGATGCCAGGCTCTGCTGATAGGCTCCTCTAATTCGCCCTGATGCCAGGCTCCTCTAATTTGCCCTGATGCTGGGCTCCGCTGATAGGCTCCTCTGATTGTCTCCGCTGATAGGCTCATCTGAGAGGCTCCGACGGTAGGCTATGCTATGCTGATTGTCTCCGCTGATAGGCTAATCTGATAGGCTCCGCCGATAGGCTAATCTGATAGGCTCCGCTGATAGACTCATCTTATAGGCTCCGCTGATAGGCTCCGATGATTGACTCCGCTGATAGGCTAATCTGATAGGCTCCGATGATTGTCTCTGCTGATAGGCTACGCTGGTAGGCTCATCTAATTGGCTCCGATGATAGGCTACGCTGATGGGCTCCGTGGATAGGCTCCTCTAATTGGGCCTGATGATAGGCTATGATGATAGGCTCATCTGATAGGCTACGCTGATAGGATCCGATGTAGGCTCATCTTATGGGCTCCGATGATTGTCTCATCTTATAGGCTACGCTGATAGGCTCATCTGATTGGCTCCGATGATTGTCTCCGCTGATAGGCTCCACTGATACTCATCTTATAGGCACCGATGATAGGCTGATCTTGTCTCCGCTGATAGGCTCCTCTAATTCACCCTGATGCTAGGCTCCGCTGATAGTGTCCTCTAATTCGCCCTGATGCTAGGCTCCGCTGATAGGCTAATCTGATAGGCTCCTCTGATTGTCTCCGCTGATAGGCTAATCTGATTGTCTCCGCTGATAGGCTACGCTGGTAGGCTCATCTGATAGGCTATGCTGGTAGGCTCATCTGATAGGCTTCGCTGGTAGGCTCATCTGATGGGCTCCGATGATTGTCTCATCTGATAGGCTCCGATGATAGGCTATGCTGATAGGCTACGCTGATTGGCTCATTTGATAGGCTCCTCTAATTGGCCCTGATGATAGGCTACGCTGATAGGATCCGATGTAGGCTCATCTGATAGGCTACGCTGATTGTCACCGATGATAGGCTCCACTGATTAGCTCTGATGATTGTCTCCATGATAGGCTACGCTGATAGGCTCTGCTGATATGCTCCGATAGGCTCCTCTAATTCGCCCTGATGCTAGGCTCCGATGATAGGCTTCACTGGTCGGCTTCGATGATAGGCTCATCTGATAGGCTCCGATGATCGTCTATGCTGATTGGCTCAGATGATTGTCTTTGCTTTAGGCTCCGCTGATTGGCTCATGTGATACGTTTTGCTGATAGGCTCCACTGATTGTCTCCGCTGATAGGCTATGCAGATTGGCTCGCCTGATGGGCTCCGATGATTGCCTCTTGTGATACGTTTTGCTGAATGTCTCCATTGATAAGCTCTGATGATAGGCTACGCTGATAGGGTCATCTGACACGCTCCTCTAATTGGTCTTGATGCTAGGCTCCACTGATAGGCTAATCTGATAGGCTCCTCTGATTGTCTCCGCTGATAGGCTAATCTGATAGGCTCTGCTGATTGTCTCCGATGATAGGCTCATCTGATAGGTTCCGATTATTGGCTCTGATGATTGTCTCCGCTGATAGGCTCATCTGATTGGCTGTGTTGATTGGCTCCAATGATAGGTTCCTCTAATTGGCCCTGATGCTAGGCTCCGCTGATAGGCTAATCTGAGAGGCTCCTCTGATAGGCTAATCTGATTGTCTCCGCTGATAGGCTACGCTGGTAGGCTCATCTGATAGGCTACGCTGGTAGGCTCATCTGATAGGCTATGCTGGTAGGCTCATCTGATAGGCTTCGCTGGTAGGCTCATCTGATGGGCTCCGATGATAGGCTATGCTGATAGGCTACGCTGATTGGCTCATTTGATAGGCTCCTCTAATTGGCCCTGATGATAGGCTACGCTGATAGGATCCGATGTAGGCTCATCTGATAGGCTACGCTGATTGGCTCATTTGATAGGCTCCTCTAATTGGCCCTGATGATAGGATCCGATGTAGGCTCATCTTATAGGCTATGCTGATGGGCTCCGATGATTGTCTCCGATGATAGACTCCACTGATTAGCTCATATGTTAAGCTCCAATGACTGTCTCTGCTGATAGGCTCATCTGATTGGCTCCGATGATTCTCTCCATTGATAGGCTCAGCTGATATGCTCCTCTGGTTGGCTTCGATGATAGGCTCATCTGATAGGCTAAGCTGATGGGCTCCACAGATTGTCTCCGCTGATAGGTTCCGCTGATTGGCTCGTCTGATAGGCTCTGATGATTGGCTCATCTCTATGGCTCCGCTGATAGGCTCCTATGATTGGCTCTGCTGATTGTCTCCGCTGATTGGCTACGCTGATAAGATATCCTCTGACTAGAAAGACAAGCTGGGACACTATGGTAACATAAGAGTGAAAATAGATCAGAAAATGGTTTCTTGAAGGATTTACTTGGAAGGTTTGTACAAAACAGAAGTATAACAATCATTGTTTCCCAATGTAAGCCATGCCTCTTTCCAGCAAGTTAATCATTACAGGATAAATGCTGTGGAATGTGGTGCTCCCTTGCTGACGAACTGTCTGTATGTACCTCTGCAATGCTCCACCCATTAGCTCCAGTCTGTCTCTTTCTGAAGGATGACTATCCAGCCATTGAGAAAAGCGGCTCACAGACCAATTGGCACTCTGAAACAAAGTGAAGCTTTATTTAGCAGTACAACCTATATAAACCACTACTAGCCAGCTTATATTTCTCCCACCCTTGTATTTGTTTAGGAAATTATTCTACAACAGTAATGTTCAAGCTTGTGTCTCTTTGGAGACAAGGCACTTAGATAATTAGTTGCCATGCCGCCCGCCACTCTTTCAGTTGGAGGGTGAATCATGCTTGTGGCCTTTAGACTCACAAGCAATCAGTATCCAGTGACAGAAACTGCCACATAATCTCCTGTTTGTCTAAGTCATACCTTGAATTTTCTGGAAATTTCCTCAGAAGAATCAAGGCTAGAGATTTCTCCAGGCTTAAAAGCCGTAGTCTGCTGGAGTTTTGAGGTCCAGAAGTTTCCTTCACACCTGCGGTGGATATCATCTGTGGCATAGTCTGAGTCTTCTCGGTGAAGGTTCAGTTATAACAGAATCGCTTATGACTGGAGGTGCCGCATTTATATGTGGGCCGCTCACAGGGGATTGGCTGGGCTTGAGCAGGAGGTGTGTGTTAGATGGGCGGACCGTTCTGATTGCTGATTGGTTTACGTGATTTTTCTGCATTAGTGCTTCTTTTTTATGTTCAAGTATCAGATGCCAGGTTTAGTTCAATTTTAGAGTTACTTCCTTCCTGTTAAAATTATTGGAGTGTTTGTAAATTTCTATGGCTTCACATTGTAGTCTGGCATGGTAGTATGGCATAGATGAAAGAACAGTAGTCTCCTTATACTGAATTATGTGTTCACCGTCGGCCCATATAGCATGTTCTGCAACCACGGACTTGTATGTCCCAGCCAGCAGCACCTCTTGTGTTCTGTAAGTCGGGTGTTGATGCTGTGTTGGGTGGTACCAATGTACACTTTACGGCAGGAACACGGAATCTGGGAAACACCGGCTGAAGTCAGCCGGTCCCTGGGATCTTTGGCAGACCGAAGGAAGGTATTAATCTGTCTGGTAGGTTTGAAGATAGTTCTGATGTTCTGGACCTCAAAACTGCACCAGACCACGGCTTTTAAGCCCGGAGGAAATCCCTAGCCTTAATTCTAACTCCAGCCGTGAAAGCTTCTGACTACTTATTCCTCAGAAGACTTCTTCATTGTTGATCAGTTTTGCATAAATGGTAAACAGTAGCAGATAGACAAAAGCTTACTAAATGAAAAATGTGGATCTACTTAAAACACAAAATTTATGTCAAATACTTTTGTTTTTCCTTTGAGTGAACCAATTCTAAGCTAGTATTTATTATTTGTTTTAATTTGTCAATTTCTCAAATGGGAATGTTCATTTTTACTTTCTCTACTGGTAAGTAGGTGAAGTATTGTATTCCACCCAAAAATTCGATGTCGAGATTTCACCGGAAATATATGTTTTGAGGCCCCCTGAATAAAAAAAAAATTTTTAGAAAAATGTCCGTGTGTTTGTGTCTGTGGACAGCATAACTCAAAAATGAAAAGTCAGTTAAAAACCAAAGTTGGTATTCAAGTTTAATGTATTTCAAGGATGCAACACGAAGATTTTGAAGAAAATAGCCCCACCCTAAACTACCCTTTACATGGAAAATTTTTCGAAAATGATTTTCTTGAAAATGTTCTAACGATTTTGATTAAAATGTCATATGTTTGAGATATTTTTGTGACAAATGAAATGTGTATCTTGAATTTTCTGACTATAGCCCCTGTAGTCGTATTTACTCTGGACGACTTTTGCATAACTGGTAAACCGTTAGAGATAGGGTGAACCATTTTGGAGATATTCCTTGTTATGTGTGGAGTTTTGGAAAACTTAGAACTTTAGTGAAATGGGTCATCATTGTTTATTTTTTTATATGTTAAGTGTGCAGAGACAACAGAATCTCAAAGCTTTAAAACATTTGACTATCGCACAAAGCCTACTGTATTCCCCCTTGTACCTACAAGGAAATTAGCAATTAGATAAGTTGTACAAATGTTTATCTTAACTAATACGAAGAAGATATAGGAATAAGAGTTTGTAAGAATGGTTAGTACAAGAGTAGAGAAAGTCATGTGAGTGCAACACATCAGATTTTTTTCTCTTGGCCTTGTAAAGGGAACTGCATTTCAAAGGCATCACATAGCAACCAGCTCTTAATAGATCTCACTTAAAGCCTATGGTATTCCCATTACACCTACAAGAAAATTAGGAATAGTATAATTTCTAAAAATGCTTATATCTATCAAAATGAAGTCGATAGAGAAATAAGCATTTGCAAGAATGATGTGTTTAAGAGTATAACTATACATATATTTGTGGATAGAATTTCTCCAAATTGAACTATACTGAACGTCTGTATTGCAATTCAGCCAGCTCTCAGCATCCCACTACTCAGTCAAGCTGGCAGAATCTACTCGTTACTTGCTGTTGTCGCTTGGACAGCAGGTGATTATTCGGAGAGGGGGTGGGATATTGACAGTGGTGGTGTCAAGAACGTACAAAGTACTGCTGTATATTTTATTAATTGTGATACGAATTCGAATTATATATGTAATTAAGTATTAGAACATAAGTAAATTGTACCTTCGAACTAATTCTCTATTTTTAAACAAAACTACTTTCGCTGATCATTAACATACATTTCGTAATCCTTTTCTTCCTGACTAACTGATCAATGTTAGGCGTCACTGATCTGAGGACACATTGTAGATTCTCATCAGAAAGCTGGCTTTTATAATGGGTCTTGGTTAACTTCGAAAGGGAAAATAACTGCCTACATACATACCATTCTGGCTGTGAGCCTATGTAAACAGGGAAATCTTTGTTGTGGAAATTTATGATAGAACCCACTAATGTTCATTATATTTTGAAATTTATCTTTCAATTCTGTCATGTTGCACATCAATAATTTCCATTTGGTATTCAGGGCATACAGTGTTATAATTAACAGAAAGTGGAGTAGCAAATATATGAAATTCAGTTTCAAGTTGTTTCATAACTTGGAATCTCACCTTTTGCATAGTTTTGTCCATACACTGAAGATGTCCAATCCTGTTGTATCTTTCATTGCAACTACATCTAACACTTCCTCTGTGATATTAAGGTCCTTATCTACTTCTCTAATGTAGATAGCAGGGTCAGAGATATCGGTGTTCTTGTCGGCTGCCAAAGAGTATGAAATAAAACCTTTTGAGATACTCAAAAGCTAATTTCTGATATCCTCAGACATTTCCTGGATGGCCTTCTAACTGTGGCTGATGACAAACTGATGGCTTCAAGTTCTGAAACCTGATCAGGACAAAGGTCTTCGGTTGCTGCAATTAAGCAGTCTTAAACGAACACTCCATCCACAAATGGTTTACATTTCTTTGCTATATGTAAGGCAATCTTGTAGCTGAGGCATAGGCCAATTCACTAACATGATGGTTTTTACATCATACCAAAAGAGCTTCCTTTAACTGTTGGATAACTGTGGTTCATTCTTCTCCCTTATATTGACCAGACCATAATCATTTGCCTGACATCTGGTATAATGACGGTGTAGGTTAAAATTTCTTCTACTATTTAGTACCTTCCCAAAAACTAAACATGTTGTCATCCTTCCATATTCTGCAAAAAGATATGACTTCCCATAGAGATAAAGTGTTAGGGGTTGCTTGGCCATAATCCTGAACATCCAGGTGCAGATCCACTGCACAGCACTCCAAAAGGTTGACCTACATCAACGCAACATAACTGCACATTATTCCTTATTCAGCTACTGACTACCTGCTCAGAACCAGTTGACGACTTCTGGGTTACTTGATCACTTGGTGGATCTTTAAAGTTTTAAGTTCCAGTTCTACCTCTTAAACTTTGCCCACACACGGCTTGTGTGTTTAAAAACACCAACAGTAAGTTTGTTGGCATAAATAAATAATAATTACCATCTGAAGGTTATTTAATCCTGGGACATAAAGTACTTACAATAGTAAGTCCCCATTGGGGTAATTTGTCTCTGATGTGAGACTGCCTTTGTGGTTTACCAGGAAAAATATGAACTGGTTTGAGAATTTAATGCCATTCTGGCAGTTTGTCACAATAGCTCAATGGTTAGAGCAGCCGCCTGATAAGCGGAAGGTCTGTGTTCAAATCCCAGTTGTGGCATTAAATTTTTAAGTTCCAGTTCTACCTCTTAAACATTGCCCACACACGGCTTGTGTGTTTAAAAACACCAACAGTAAGTTTGTTGGCATAAATAAATAACAAAACCAAAAGTTGTATTTTATTTAAGCATCTAAACTCAACTATTAAAACCTTGCATTTAAAATGCTAAAGACTGAAGGGAAGAGTAAAAGCATTAAAATAACCAAAAAATAAATCAATCTAAAATACTAAAATTTCCGAAATTAAAGAACCTTACACTTGCTTACTAAAATCAGTTGTGGCAACAAAGCGTAACACTATTTACAGCTACTGGGTCGTTGCCTAAAACTGAGCTTAGTGTAAGGCCCAGGCAAATAGACTGGCGCTCACGAGTGTATCATGGATAATCAAGTAGTTTTAACCCCCCTGAGGATAGGCCACACTCAAGCCACATGTGGACACCTTTTGCGTGGTGATCCAGCACCTGTCTGTGCGACATGCAATATTCCGTTGCACCACCCATCTGGGAGCCATAGGTAAATACCAGAGTATAAGTCCGGTATTGGCCCAGAACCTCGGTGAAAAGTTGGCAAAACACTGAATGAGGGGTAGCTAACTTTGCACAGCTCTTTAGTTGAAAATGGAAAAATCAAACCAGAAGGAAAATTCTAGTAAATGTGCACCCTGATTCTCAGATTCATCAAGTATTGGTTTTTATAGTGAAAGTGTCACTAATAGTTAATTTACACACAAAGGTGTTGCCTCAAAAACAAAAAGAGCAGCAACATAGAACTTAACAGAGAACAACAAATAACTTTAATGTAAGCTATTAATAAAAAAGTGACACCTGCTAAGATGGTTTTATTAAAGGAACTGCATTTATAGTCTACAGAATTTTGATGTTGACTAACTTGCATTATATTGGCTTAATTGGAAGTGGCATAAAGAATCTGATGTGTTGCATTTACTCTGTATTCACTCTAAGGTTGATCCACACGAAACTGAACCCAGGTGGCCAGTACACAGTTATAATGTATCCTTCTGTCATTCGAGCCTGAAATACTGTCACATGTGGTGAGCGCATGCAGTATGTAATAGAAAGGAAACGATCCCTTATTCCGTCAATTTAAAGAGTGACTAACATGTAACTAGAGATGATAAGATTGATCGTTACAACAAAATAAATGATGCACATGTCATAATTACAATAATTAATCTCAAAATATTGAGTGAAAAAGAAAATAACAGGTAACTTACATCTATTCGTTTTCTGGAAGCGGCTCTATCCCCTCCAGATCAGAATCGTCATCTGTGCTGCTGCTTTGCTCTCCAACTAAGTAGTCAACAACGGTGTCACTTATACTATCTCCCAGAACAATGCCTCTTCTTTGACTACGTGTTCGATGCACTTTTTCCAAGAGGTTGATGTCACGTGATTTAAGAGCTGCTTTGGTCAGGGCCTTGACATCTCTTATCTTAAATGTTGTGTTACGTTGTCTAACGTAGCCTTTCACCTGGCTCCACACCATTTCAATCGTATTTAACATGCAATGGTATGGAGGCAGCCGTTGCACAATAAGATTAGCCTGTTTTGTAAAGGAGTCAACAACGTATCTGTCATATTTGAGGCTTACATTTGCCTCCTGAACATATCGCAAAAGTTCTTCTTTTACTATGTTCCCATCATATGGAATATTTTTCACTTCCATCCAGGCAATGATGTCATTTTTAACCCACAATCTATTTGGTAGACGTTTGGCTTTAATGCTATGGTAAGGAGGGTTGTCCATGACTATTACACTGGTTCCAGTTTTGGCAAAATCTTTTCAAACCATTTCTTGAAAACTTACCCAGTCATTTCTTTGTGGCAGTCTCCAGTCTTTTTGGATTCGAAAAGTAACTCACCGCCTTCCACAAATCTATCATCACTCCCTATGTGCAATAATATAAGTTGTTTCCCTTTACATGAGGGATTTCTCAGGCCAGTGCTCAGTCCCGACAGAAATGCTTTCTGCCTTGTTTGTACAGTTGTATCTACCCACACTTTGTATGTTGTATAGCCCTTATTAACCCAGGTTTCATCTAATACAACTTACGTCCTTGTTTAAATCTATGCACTGCCTTCAAATAGTCCCTTCTCCACAAAATAATGTCCTCCCTATCAATTATAGGACTTTTTTGGCCTCTTTTGACAAATTCGAACCCTATTTCAGACAAAATTTTATAAAAGGTGGTTCTGAAATTAGGCAAGTCTGGATCAGCATTAATCTGTTGTAGCGCTTTGTCAATTGTTGGTGGCTCATTTTTAAAAAAGAAATTGTGCACTGTGACACAAATTGCATTTTTAACAAAATCGTCACATTCTTACATTTCTTGTATTTCACACGCTTTCTTTTTTTCCCAGATGTAACCACTTTTTCTGTTTCAGCCTTTTCTTCAGCATTGTTTATGCTGATACTCGAAACACTGGTGAATTCAGAAGTTAATTTCACTACTTCTTTGATGGGAAGAGTTGGATATTTCTCACACTACTTATAATACACGCTCAATACTATTGTTTTTTCACCACTAGTCAATGGTTTGCCTGCCCTATGCTTTACATAAGCCAACGAAGACACAATAGCAAATTCACTGCGGCTGTCCGCCATGATCCTAAATAGAAACTGCTGGCTGTAAACAATACTCGGATATCAGGTAACTCACACAAGTTGCATGTTGGGACTTGTAGCTCTGTTTATCAGTATACATCAGCATTAATTAACCTCTTAGGTATTTGTATAGAATATTATATCATTTAAGGATAAATTCATTCTAAAATTCAAATTACTAGCATGGGACTACTTCCCTGCACACATTGCTACTGTGTTGTACCACGGTGCACTGGTCACATGGGTTTGTTTTGATGCAGACAAACCTAAGAGTGAATTTAGTATATATGACTTTCTCTGCTCCTGTACTAACTTTTCTTACAAACACTTATTTCTCTATCTTCTTCATGTTAGTCAAGATAAGCACTTGCAGAAATATCTTACTGCTAGTTTTCTTATAGGTACAAGGGGAATATGGGAATACAATAAGGTCTGAGCGATAGTGAAATCTTTTAAAGCTCTGAAATTCTGTTCTTTTTGTCCAGCCAAAAGATAAAGTGAATAACGACCTTCCATTTGAAATCGGTATTGCAAAACAAGGAATATCTCTGAAACGGTTCACTCCATAAAAGAATGTATTTAGATATGTGTGTTTTAACAAGATCTACATTTTTTTATTAGTAAGATTTGGTCTATCTCTTACGGTTTACCAGTTATGCAAAAGTCATCAAGAGTAAACAGGACTACATAGGCTATAGCCAGGAAATTCAAAATATGCATTTCATTTGCCATAAAAATATCTTAACATATGGCATTTTAATCAAAATTGTTTTAGCCATTTTTGAAAAACTTTCGATATAAAGGGTAGACAGACACACATATACACATAGACCTTTTTCTAAAAGGATTAAGGAGGCCTCAAAACATATATTTCAGGTGAAATCTTGACATCAAAATTTTGAATTGAATATAATACTTCCCCTACTACCTATACGTAATAAAGTAAAAATATCATTGGTTAGTTACAAACAAAAACATCCCAATGCAGAAAATCAGCTTTTCATTTTGCAATTCATATGATCACCATGCATGCATTTCTGTTCTTATTCATGCTATACTGTAACTACAATGTTGCATTTTGTTTTCCATTCTTGGGTTATTGTGAACTACTCATGATCCAAGCAACATGGAATTACCTGGTGTGGTGAAAGAAGCTCTGGAGGACCATGGGAGAACAAAGAAAGCAAAACAAGACTGTATGGTATGACATCTCCAAGTGCAGGACTTGCTGCAATTTCTTCTGGAGGCATAAACAACAGTGGACGCATGGACCTCAGCATGCGATAGTGACGACCAAGTTCTGAGGCTTGTCTGCAGAGCGGCACAACTGCTACCTCCATCTGCAAGACAATCAAGTTTTTATATTGATGCATAGCACTGTTAATAACAATTTCTATAAATATGCTAGTACAAAATAGGATTACTGAGTTATACTTCATTCTTTGTAATTATTTTCACTTTTTACCTGGTTGAAATCTGTTGCAAGTTTTAAACGACCTCCGTCTCCTAAAGGACGCACCAAGCAAGCATGGTGAAGGAAAAGTTCAACACAACGGCTTGCCACAGGAGTAGAGCTAAAAAAGAAGAAATAAATAAATCAATAAAAAGAAACCTATTATGTAACAGTCACATGCATTCTATCTGCATCATAACATGCAAACATAATGGCAGCAATTAAGATATGAGTATATTATATGAAATGAGCAGTAGTGAGTTTAATACTATTCATACAAGTATCTTAATTTGCCATTATACTCAAGTTTATACGACTATTTATGCTCGACCATGAGCCAAGTTTAAAACATTCATAAAATGCTTTTAATATTCTACACTGCATGTTATTCTCACTAGTGTCTCACATTTTAATCATGTATTGTTATTCGACTGTACATATATACGAGAATGATAATTGCACTTTCAACTGCAAAATTATTGATTTTATTATGTTGGCCTTGACACAATGATACAGAGAGTTTATATGCATAATTTTATTTATACCTTATATACCTTATATTTATACCTTTAAAAAGTAGACTTTCAAAAATGAGAAGACAAACTGAATTTATTAGAATGTTATAAGAATATAAATACTATCATTAAATAAACAGAGTAGCTTTATTTCATATACAGAATCAATAGTTTTGCTTTCGGCTGCATGGAAATGTGCCATGCTACATATGGATGTTTGCTGGTTATCTCTATTGTTATGGACAGGTGTAACTTTGATCGGTGGATAGTAGCATTGTTATGAATGGGTAGTACCATTATGAACAGGTATGCTTTTGATTGGTGGATAGCAGTGTCGTTATGCACAGGTGCACCTTTGATTGGTGGATAGCAGTGTTGTTATGAACAAGTGCACCTTTGATTGGTGGATAGCAGTGTTGTTATGAACAAGTGTACCTTCGATCATTGGATAACAGTGTCGTTATGAACAGGTGCACCTTTGATTGATGCATAGCAGTGACATTATGAGCAGGGTACCTTTGATTGATGCATAGCAGTGTTGTTATAAACAAGTGCACCTTCGATCATTGGATAACAGTGTCGTTATGAACAGGTGCACCTTTGATTGATGCATAGCAGTGAAATTATGAGCAGGTGTACCTTTGATTGATGCATAGCAGTGTTGTTATGAACAAGTGCACCTTCGATCATTGGATAACAGTGTCGTTATGAACAGGTGCACCTTTGATTGATGCATAGCAGTGAAATTATGAGCAGGTGTACCTTTGATTGATGCATAGCAGTGTTGTTATGAACAAGTGCACCTTCGATCATTGGATAACAGTGTCGTTATGAACAGGTGCACCTTTGATGCATAGCAGTGACATGAACAGGTGCACCTTTGATTGGTGGATAGCAGTGTTAATATGAACAAGTGCACCTTTGATCATTGGGTAACAGTGTCGTTATGAACAGGTGCAACTTTGATGCATAGCAGTGACATAAACAGGTGCACCTTTGATTGGTGCATAGCAGTTTCGTTATGAACAAGTGCACCTTTGATCGGTGGATAGTAGTTTCGTTATGAATAAGTGCACCTTTGATTGGTACATAGCAGTATGTTATGAACAGGTACACCTTTGATTGGTGGACAGCAGTATCATTATGAAGAGTTGCATATGAGGTCCATTACAGCGGCATATAAGTGCTACATTATGGCATGATTGAGCATAATATTCATATAGAAAATTGATTCTTTATGTGAGTCACGATAAATGTTCGTCTAGATATGGTTTCAAATTCCAGGTAACCTGCGATGTGGACCTGGATACCTGCAAAATGTGGAAACAACCCTCAACTGTTGATACCACAAGTCAAGTTTTCTTAGTAATGAGCACATGTGAAAAGATTGAAAAGTAGAGGTTGAAGAACGGCAAAATTAAGCATTTTCTACACGTTTCATAGATGAACTCCAAAGTCAACCTGAGAAAACAAACATAAATAATAAATTCAAAGTTTGAGTTGGTTTGTAAGATCAATTTCACTTAAAATTCAATTTTGGAGCGTGTTTCAGAAATAATTGAAATATTTTCCAAAATTGAACTTTAAGTAAAGATCTTCAAAACCAACTCACCAAGTTGTTGTTTGACTTCACTGTTTCCAACTTCTAACTTCATAATTAATATTTCAGGAATAGTAATGCTAAAAAAAACAGGTTGATTGGCATGAATTGTACAGGCTGATCCATTTAAAATGCTGTAAAGGCTTAGATGTGTTGTATTCATATGACTTTCTCTACCCATTATTGATTATTTTTATATAGCTCTTTGGGTTCTAGTAACCTAGTTGTCGACAGGCCCTTAAATCCTACACACTCACTCACTATATAGCTCTTAAAAGCATCTATTCCTCCATCTACTTTAAGTCAATTGAGATAAACATTTTTGAAAGGTTTTGTTATATATTTCAGTGTAGATAGAAGGGGAATCCAGGAGGCTGAAGTGATAGCCAAACCTTTAAAAGGCTTAATTTAAAAGGTGAGTCAATAGGTGGTATAAATAAAAGCAAGCACTAGCTTTTTTCTCACTAATTCGAAGCAAGAGGTTGGTTTCGTATACATAAAAATTTTCTCCTCCATCTCCTTGCAAGCTAAAGCTTCCTGATCTTGACCACAGAGCTATTGCTCCTGAAATGGTATAAATAAAAACCTGCCTTCCTCGCTCCTACGAAGCTTTTGCTAGGTATTTTCTGACGTAGCTATGTAGGTAGCTCGGCTTGCTCAATCAGTTAGTACCATTGCCAGGATTTCCTGCTCCTACTGTTTTAAAATAACTGGCTTATTACCAATTAGTTTCAAATCACTTTTGGACTTAATTGTTGTTTTTAAGTTGCTTTTTTTTTTAGTATTTGCATCTCAGTGATGGTTGTTTTAAGCTCTTCCTCCAATTGTTGCTTTACTGTAGCTACTGCTAAACTTTTGCGCTTACTTTCTGACAACTGTGCTTTTAATAGAATGTCTTGATTTTCCTTTAATAGATGAACAAAGCGCCTCATAAATACACTGCATTCTTCAACCATGGGACTGAAATACGTGTTGTGAAATATAAACTCTATTCTTGGAGATATTTGCTGCTATATCAGCTCCGGTGACTGCCTCCGTAGCAGTTGGTAGTACGCTTGCCTCTGGTGCGGAGGACCCGGATTCGATCCCCTCTGGGAGGTCTGGCACAGGGTGCATTTAGCCTCATTAGGTCCCAGGGGGGACCAATTGAGGAGCTACTTGATAGAAAAGTAGCAGCCCCAGGTCATGAAGACTGCATAACTGGCCGGGGGGATCGGGACACTGACCATGTATCACCCTCCAATACTGCACCCCACCAATGACGCCTGTAGTGGGCCAAGGTGGGGTCGCAGTGGCTGGACGGTAAGGCTTGGCTCTTCATGGGCTGTAGTGCAGGGGCTTAGTTTTATATCAGCTTCGATGATACAAGGACATTTTTCTGAGGTGTTGTGATCTTGCCTGGTTAGAATGCGAGTGATGTCATAGTGATCTACTTTCATTACCAGAAACCTGATAATGCAATCAAAACATATACGAACATGCAGCACGTATGAAGAGCATAATGTCCATACAAATCAAGGTTGAATTATATCTATAAAATAAGCCTATATGAAAATCTTAGAATTGCCATGTTCCATAAATTTTAATTGCCCAGTTCTAGAGCAGATAAACGAAACACTAGTAAAAGTAATCTTTCAGTATATCACTTGTAATAGATGCAGATCGAATTATGGGAATCAGGGTTAAAATTTAGAAAAGGATAATCGCCATGTGTTGCAAGTTCAGATAAATCCCAATTACTGTTTCATTTACCCCTGCCCTGCCCCCTCCCCCCAAAAAAAATTGACGTAACTGTATGCTTTAATTAGATATACATTTTTTGTGTAGTAAGACTTCGTCTATCTCCTACAGTTTATCAGTTATACAAATGTGATTCAGAATGAAAAGGACTTCACAGGCTATTCCCCCAAAATTAAAGGCATACCTACATTTTAATTGTCATGTAAATATCTTAAACATACGCCAACTTAAAACTTAATAAAACTTACACGTGGTGGAACAAGAACAGGTTAGAAAATGGCGAACGAGGTAAGCGTATTCAATGAAAACTTTGGATCAAAGAAGCAAGAAATATTCATAAAACTTAACGAGAAAAAGAGGAACACTTTCGCCAACATAAAATTTATTAAACTATGTTTACGAAATAAAGTAACCCCCAAATTCGTCTGGAAAATAGTTAAACTTGGCAACGGAAATGTTCAACAAAAAGCGGCAGAGAAAAAAGTTTTACAACTAGAAGTCAATAGACATTACAAGCAGTTAGAAGACATAAAATTAAAACTCTACAAGTTACATTCAATTTTAATACAGGCACTAGGAAACACGATTTGGGAAAACCTTCAAAATAATTATTTGGCAATCCTTAGTGGAAAAATGAGAGCAAAAACTTTGAAACTTAAACACAAATTGGAAAAATTAATAAATGTATAACCAAAATTTACACGGAAAAATTATACAGAAATTAAAATGCAAAATGAAAACAGAGATGGTTTACGAACAAACGTACGTTCAAACACGGCACAAAATGGCGGAACTACAAAAACTTATTTACAAAACTTTGAGAATGTGGTTAATCTTTCTGATCATGAATTCTCCAAAGAAGAAATTAATCTTTTAGATCAAGGTTTAAAAACGTGCATCCAGTTTTCTACGGAAATTGAAGATTATATAGCAGACATAAATATTTCAACACAGTGTTTACCATTATCTACACGAAATTCGGTAAAAACCCAGTGCAAAAAGATATTAGAGGAATTAAAATACAGATCAAGTTACAAAAATAAACGAAATCTTATCCATTCTTTAAAACATAAAAACGTAGTATACACAAAGGCAGACAAAGGGAACAAAATAGTAATAATGAATAAATCAAATTGCATAGAAAAAATGGAAATAATGCTAAATAATAGTAACTACAAAAAAATCAGCAAAAACCCGCTAACCACTTGTGTTCAAACCTTTGAAAAAAACTATACAAAATTCAAGCATAATACCAAACAAATATGCAATTAATCCAAATAATCCAACCGTACCCAGAATCTATGGTTTACCCAAAATACACAAGCCAGACATTACCATGAGACCCATAATTAGCAGCATAGATTCACCAACTTACAAACTGGCAAAATGGCTATCTAACAAACTTAATTCATTTCCTAAATTTGAAAGTTTAAGCATAAGAAACAGTTATGAACTAATAGAACATATCAAAGACTTCAAATTAACAGAAGAGGACACCCTTGTCTCCTGTGACGTAGAGTCACTATTTCCCAGTATACCAATAGAAAAGATCCCATCACTGATCAAAAATTGGCTCAAATCACTTGGAATGTCATCATCAGAAATTGCAGAATACATAGAACTCACCAAATTATGCACAGAACAAAATTTCTTCCAGTTCCAAACAAAGTATTTCCGTCAAACTTCAGGTTTAGCAATGGGCAACCCTCTCTCGCCATTCTTAGCAGATATTTACATGAGTTCATTGGAAATAAGGATCACAAAAGGTTTCCCGTGGATGTTCAAACTCTGGCAGCGATATGTGGATGACATATTTGCAATAGTTCCAAAAAGACACATCAGTGACGCATTAAAACTTCTGAACATACAGGACAAAAGTATAAATTTCACAGTGGAAGTAGAAAAAGATAATAAATTACCATTTTTAGATCTAAAATTAATCAAAAACAAGGATAGAATAAATTTCGGTATTCACAGAAAACCAACGCAGACAGACAACTACATAAAAGCTAATAGTTACAATCCAAGAAGCCACAAACAAGCAATTTTCAATAGTTTAACACATAGATTGGTGAACAACCCTCTTTCAGCAGAAGAATATAAAACAGAATATTACAAAATAATTGAAATAGCACAAAAAAACGGCTTTCCCAAAGAATTAGTAGATAAAAAGGTAAAACAAGCAGAAAAGAAAAAATTATTAAAAGAAACTACAACCCTCACAGCAGCAAAAACAAAAATGATATTCAAAAAATTCACATATCATCCATGGGCCTTTGATAAATTTAAAAAGGTGTTCAAGGAATACAACATTGAGCTAGCAGCAGTAAACCATTACTCCATAAGAAACCTACTACTTTCAAAGATGCTATTCCACCTAACAAAAAATCTGGCATATACCAAATTGAATGCAGTGATTGTAATGAAATATACACAGGAAAAACCAAAAGAAATTTAGAAATTAGATCCAAGGAACACGTTAGAAACATTAAGAGTAAACAATTAGAAAAATCAGCGGTTGCATTTCATGACATAAAGCTAGAACCGAAACTTCTCAACCACATCACTGGAAAACAAGAACTGTCCACATGGGAACAAATCTTTATTTTAAAAAATAGAAACCAAGTATTTAATTTCGACATTCCTCAGAGAGACATTTTCAGTAAGTTCATTGAACCGCCACCAGAAGAAACACCAGAAGAAGCATCACCATCTGCACCATCAAACACCATGGAAACCCAGTTATTGTCTGGTTGATAATGGAGGAAAGTTAACCTTCGAAACGCGTCCCGGAAAAATATGTTGCAAGTGTTGTTCAGTGTTATTAATTAACTCACCTTTTAAATTAAAAAAATACGCCATTTTAATCAAAATACGAGTACAGTGGCCATTTTTGAGAAAATTAAAAATTAGGAATATTTATCCATGTAAAAGTTAGTTTTAGATGGAGGGTTTCCTTAAAGTCGCACTCTTGGAGGTTACATAACTTCAAAAAGAAATCTGGTTTTATAAGTGACTGCTTGGATTTTGATGTTCACATTTACACACATACAGGCACGCACACCTAGGCCTCTCTCTCTCCATTCAGAAAGGCTCAGAAGGTGTATTTCTGCTTTAATCTCTATATCAAATTATTGGGCGGAATGCAATAATTCCTCTACTATACGTTTAATGGCTGAGGAACTAAAAAAATACACAATATTGTGACTTTTTGGTGTGGGTGTGAAGTAAAGAAGACAGATGTAGTCGAATTAAAGAAACACTTTTATTTCCGTAAACAGTAACTTTTTACACTCGTTGCAACAGCAAGAAAGTCTTTACCGATTCACCAACAGCACGGCTCCGAACTAGTAACACAACAACTGTCCCTTCTCCGTCGGCACGACTCCTCAACGCTTCACATACGTCTCTTCTTTCCGTCGGCACGACTACTCAACGCTTCACATACGTCTGACCCTCTTGACTAACTCTTCTGTCGCACTTTACCGCTATTTATATCTCCCAGGCACTATTCTGGAAAGTTCAGTTATTGCGGTGAAATACAAAGCAGAAGATTCTCGAAGTCTCTATCCTTTTCTCTCTTTCGGCAAGCACCCCAACAATGCGGCCATTCTCTGTCTCTTTCCTTCGGCTCCTTTGCGGTAGTGCCGACAATAATGCGATGGGTGACACTGCTGTTGTCGGCAATTAGATGCGGCGGGCGCAGGGACTTGGATGCAGGTATAAACAATTATAATCGCATTTAAAGAGAAAATGTAGACTTGCTTATGCAGCATTTGCTTCCAGAGGGAAATGAAACAGGAAGGGGACCTTTTAACAATCTGAATACATAGTAAGGTGTTATCTTGCCTGCGTACGATAACGCTACACATAATGTGAGTGAGGTAAGTAGTGTTCCGATTTCATTACTGACAATTATGTAATCAAAGCGATACATAGAGTAGAATATTGTGCAAATCAAAACCGGGTTATAACTGAAGACTTTCATATAAAACTGACCCTAAATTGAAATTTCCACGAAATGAAACTTCATCTGGTATAGCTTTAATTTATGATAAAGTCTTACATAATCTTGAAATTAGTCCCCACAGACTCACTCCTGGAATTAGTTATTGATATTTTATATGTATAGATGTAAAGGATGTATAGTGGTGAAAACACAGGAGTACAAATTATCTACTTCCATATATCACTTAATACAAGTTCTCAATACTATAAAATTAAGAAAATCACTGATGGAATTTAGAAAGTGTATGAAGATTAGCAGTGGAATGCCAGGTGAACCTTAATTTCTATTTAATTTGCCAAATCTTTACA
Source organism: Tenodera sinensis (assembly GCA_030765045.1). Lineage (NCBI taxonomy): Eukaryota > Metazoa > Arthropoda > Insecta > Mantodea > Mantidae > Tenodera > Tenodera sinensis. Next base: position 89,649,475 of record CM060972.1, read on the forward strand.
TTTTCGTTATTTAAAATCAGTATCTCTATCAGGTTTATTAAATGAGGATACGTTTAACATGAATAAGTATACGGATATTTAAATGCAGCAAGTATTTAAATCCCCTCCAAACATGAAAAAGGTATGTTTGTTTACGTAGTGTGGTGACAGTCACGGAGCTAAAGCTTTGTGTTGAAAGCAAGAGCTGGCGGAAGAGGGGAAGTTTTTATTTATACCAAATCACGACGTTTTGCTTGATTCTCAACTTGCTTACCACCTTCAACTCACAAGCACTAGCTAGTTTTTATTTATACCGCCCAGTTAATAACACTAAACAACACTTACATTTATAATTTTCTGGAATGCGCTTCGGAGGTTAACTTTCCTCCATTATCAACCGGACAATAACTGGGTTTCTATTTTAAATTAAATTGATTATAACAACACTGTTTTCAAACTTCAAAGAAAGGAAGATACTTTAAAAGGCTTGTTTGAGAGGTAAAATCAGGACTGAAAGATTCAAAGCCACAGCCAGGATTTGAACCATGGATCTTCTGCTTCATGCACAGCTGCTCTAACCACTAAGCTACCATGACAATTTGCCAGTATGACATTAAATTCTCCAACCAATTTGTAGTTTCCCGGTAGAACACTAGGGAATCTCACATCTGAGGTAAATATCCCAAGGGCAGAAAGTGCTTAAGTGACTTGACAGGGGGGAAAGTGCTACAAAATTGGCTATTGAATTTGGTGTTGGGAAAGCTACTATCAGTGGCTTGAAGAAAAAATCATAGGAAAATTGAGACCTTCTCAGCACTAGTGGAAAATACATTGGAACACTGTGTAGTTTCAGTAATGAGTTGTATAATAAAAATGCTTCCTCTGTACTACAAATAAGCTTTTTATTGCTTTTTTAAATTATAGATTTTGTGTGTGGATTATCTGGAATTTTGGATTTGCGCGCTTCTACTGTATTTCAATGTTCACTGGTGCTTTGCATGCATTCAACATAAGCTATTCCCAGTTTGTCTTTTCTAGTTTATTTACTTTTCTTGTACTGTAAATGTAAACACATGAAAAAAGTTCTTAAAAAATGCTGAAATTAAACTAAAACTTATACATTGTTATTATTACCATTTAATTACAGTCTCCTGGTTCTGGAAAGGTGACAGATAATTGTGAACGGCTCTTGCAATGAACCCATGAAGTTCCTTCATGTATAAAGAGCACTGAGAAGCATCACTTTTCTTTGAAGAGACTGCTGCTTTGTCTTCCGCTGTTGCTCCCCTGCAAATAACAAACTCATATTAGTTCTATGCAGAAATACTTAACCTAGAATTTTGTTTGGGTTGCAAACATAGGTATGCTTCTTAAAAACCAATATAGTTTTGGAGTAGAGTGATTTTAAGTAGACCAATGCTGCAAAACTTACAAGAAGTGGGAATTATTTTGTTTGTGAGAAATGTTTCCCAAGCCCCCAAAAAGTTCAGATATTGGATAAGTACATATGCTCAGAGCAGTTATTATTTTCAATATGTGGTAACAAATCTTGCAGTCTGAATTACAGAACATTTCTACAAGCTGTGCTTTAAAGATCTTTGTCACTCATAAGTTGTTTATTGCATTTATATGCTTGTTTTTCTGCTTTTAGTGTCTTTTTTAAGCTAATGTCACTTTGATTTCTTGGTATTATCATGACAGTTACTGAGTTTAACTCACATATGCTATTATATGCCACATAGATTGCCTTATTTGCTTAGTGGCATTCCTGTAATAATTACTTTATTGCTATTGAGTTCTGACAGAATGTGATCTTTTTATTGTGGAACTGCTGGCTGTCTTTTACATAAACATGTCATTATGATGTTGGACTGATTGTCTCAGTTATGTAACTACCTTTCTGTACAATTTGCTTAAGTTACTTCTTGTTAGATGTTCTTAGTTGCATAATCACCTTCCTGCAACATCTATTTTTATTTCTATTTCTTGTGTTCTGTTGGTGGGAGCTTTGGTTCATGATATTAAATATCCAATCTGGTGTGGAAACCACAAAAAACAGTCAGATGGGGTGATACAAAGGGTTTGAAACTATAACTACCCAAATATAAGTCACAAATGCTACTGCCACAGCCATTTAACTTGGTTTTAACATTGATATTCTGCTCTTAATGCTAAAGCATATATTTATTTTGTTTCCACTTTTAGTCTTTGAAATTTGTGATAGAGCTAGTTGTTTTCCAGTAACAGTTCCAATGATACTAATTCCAAAAAACATATGGTTCCAAGTAAAAAAATATTACTGAAGTTCTAGTTCTAACTCCTCATTCATATATTCTGCAACTTAGTAGTAGACTTTGTCTATTAATACGTTTCTTATTGCTTAGTTAAAACACTTCAAGCTTTTATTTTCTCCGATTTTATGACAATTTGTTACAAGTTTTCATTCCAGTATACAGTGGGCTATATATATTTGTATAGTTTCAGGTTATTCTTGCTCTATGATTATGTTGCATTTGCGAGTATATAGAGCTTAAAAATGTCTATGTTTGTATTTACTTATTTTCTAAACAATTGAGATGATAAAATTAGTATATTGAATTAATTAAGGAAATTGAAGCTATTAACAGTGAAGCAACAAGATTCTAAAGTAAGAACAAACTAGAAACTAAAAACTTCACTTATCTTAGTAATATTGCAAGTTCTTTGGTGCAAAGCTGACTAAAGTTTCGAGTTGACTCCAACTCATTCTCAAAGCTATACAATAACGGAGGAAAGTTAACCTCTGAAACGCACTCCGGAAAATTATAAATGTAAGTGTTGTTTAGTGTTATTAATTGACTCACCTTTTAAATTAAATTAAAATAATAGTTTATTTTGCTTTATATTGTAATTACTCAAATTACATGGATTTAGTAAGATGGACATATCATTTGCATACCATACGTAACTGTATTTCTCTTTAGGCAGTTCAGAAGGCCATTAGCGTGTATTATATATGCTAGGGAACCCAAAACACTAGACTAGCAGTATTTAGAAGAATATGCTTTCAGGCTGAGAGGCTGTGGTCCACTGGGCTCCTTCACTCACCTCAGACCACGGTCTCTCAGTCCGGAAGCATATTCTTCTAATTATGACTCCAGCCGTGAAAGCCTTTGTTTATTTCTAGCAGTATTTGTTTAATAAGCAATTACATACTGTAACAATGCATTACTTACATTGAATAGTCTTCATTATGCATTGTAAGAATAATAGCTTCAATAGCATCTGATATAGAAGCCAATAAAGGATTTAATATATTCTGGGTCTGCTTGTTTGTATGACTCAGTGACTCCTGTATAATGTTGGCAGCATCCTGTGACAAACTAGTCTTCATGTTTGCCATAACTCTTCCTATTTGTCCATTGAGATAATGCAGCAGATTTGCTATAGATACATTCATTGTCTGACCAGGTGTGCATGAATCTGAAAAAGCAGCATCGTTTTATATCACCAGAGGGCAAGAGAGTGCATCTGGAAAGAGGGGGCTGAAGCATATGTCACTCATAAACTACTTTGTCGGAAGAGTTTGCTTACAGTGATGTGTAATAATATCTAGATAGTAAAGTGAATCAGATTTACTGACACTTTTCACTTATTTATTAAAATTGGGACATGTTTCAAGAGCTCACTTGCTCTTAAAACATGTCATCAGGTTGAGAATCAGAGCTAATGAGCTCTCGAAACATGTCCCATTTTTAATATGTAAGTGATGAAGTGTCAGTAAATCCAATGCACTTTATATCTAGATATATGTCAGTCATATCTCAATTCCGTGGTCACTTTTAAACATTTCAGGGGAATGTCAACAAGATCAGTGCACATGGTATCATGACTAAAGGATTTGATAGGTCAGCATAACAAACAAGTAAGTAATTAATTAAACAGGCTGGAAGCAGCACACATTGAAACAAAATTATGACAGAGTAACTTATGAATTGAAATTAACACACTAAAAAAGTCTGAATGTCAGATCAAAAGACCACCTAAGAAACATTAAATATAAGCAAATAGACAAATCTGCAGTAGCTCATCATTTTTGAGAGACATATCTTGACACAATGATGGATATACTCTTCCCCAAATAAGAAACACTTATAGCAAACAAAAGCAAGAGGCAGCCATAAGGATGTGGCTGCAGTGAATGCACTCATTGGCTCCTGACCATAACACCCAGCTGAAGAGGAGAATATACAGCTCATTTTTCCTTTACCTTCTTAGCTTTAAAATGTGCTAATGTATAAGATTAATAAATTCATTGCAATATGCTATGTTTGACTGGAATTTGGAAACAAACCAAAAACCCAGCAGTTACGACATTATGAATGCACATGCTGTACACGAACTGTGAACAGTAATACACAAGTATGAAAGGTAGAACTGGAACTTAAAAATTCAATGCCACAGCTGGGATTTAATTTTTAAGTTCCAGTTCTACCTTTCAAACATTGCCCACATACGGCTTGTGTGTTTAAAAACACCAACAGTAAGTTTGTTGGCATAAATAAATAATAATACAAAAGTATGTTTATTGATTAGAGCTTTTTAGTTTACCAGCTATGTAATATTTATGAAGTTGCTCGAGCTTTCAGCCATATTAAACTACATGTCCATCATTAGAAAATGACCCCACCCCCAGAGGCCTACTATGGTAAGTATGGGTCTTGGCACACCTGTGTTCCCGAGCTGCTCACCATCATTTCACTCCTTTCATATCCATCAACTGAGCCATGTGGTAGCTGCTTTTGTCACTGCCCTTCGTCACCGTCACCGTCACCCTCTTCCTCTTCTAGGCTTATTATGATTATTAGTTTGGAAGCTCTTAGGTTTATTAACTCCAGCAGGTATCTTTTCTATTTCCGTGGTCCTTTCCCACAGTTTTAGTATGACTCCCGACATGTGTGCTCTCTGGAGGTCTCAGGCACAAAGGTTGGCCAGACCCTTCATACTGACCCCATGTGTAGTCTTAGGTACGCAGCCCATCCACACTGTCAAGTACACCCACATAACTCTCTGAGGGCCTGGCCTGTATTAGTTCGCCAACAGCCATCTGCCGTCAGGTTAGTATAACTAGCTGGACGTGTTACCGCTGACAGAACCCCAGTGTAATCAACCACAAGTCCCCTGAACCTGTGTCTGTCTCTTGCACATGGGCATGGCCTAAAATGGGGAGCCACAGGCAGTTATTCCTGTGGTAGGGGCATAAAGCTGGGGTGTGCATGGTGAACGGTTTACCCATGTGTACAAGCAGTGGAGATCAAAGGGTAGCTCTTCTGATGTACACTTTGAGGTTAGTTGTGAAGGGATCTCGGCACAGACCGAGGAGATTTTGTGTCTGTTATCTTTAACCCCTGGATGGCAGGCTGACGCCAACAGTTCCGGAAGCAGGTCGAATCCATCATGCATCTGCACAAACTCTCTCCCACTGATAGTTTTTTGGTGATAGCTTTTTGGTTTTTTGGCTTGTGAAGGTTAAACAATGAGAGACCTTAGTCCATTTTCCATAAAACCTGAAGTCGATAGGATCTGTGGCACTGTAAAGAATGTGATGTGAGTGCGAGAGAGTTCCCTTTTGATTGAGAGAGTCAATGCAGACCAGTCCCAGAAGTTGCTAAAGGCAAGTTTGTTGGGTTCCTACCCCATCCAGGTAGCTCCACACAAATCGTTAAACTCATGTTGGGGAGTTGTTACCATCTCCAGCTTGGACAGTCTGAAAAATGAAGAAATTGTCTCCTAACTGTCTGATCAGAGAGTGTGTCAGGCGTACCACCTCACCTGCAAGCAGAAGTACCCTTTGTGTATGGTATTTCTCACGTTCAAGGATACTCTGTTACCAAAGTATATCTTCTGCAGTTATGAACGTACTGCAGTTCACCCGTATGTACTGAAACACATGTGCTGTTTTCAGCGCCAGCAGCTCAGATATACTAGGAACTTATGTAACCATCCTGCAGCCTGTGAGTATTGTAGTTTAACTGCACGGATAAGGCCTGTATTTGGGATCCCTGCTGCATCAACTGTGGAGGAGGCCCAGCTTGCGTCAATGTCCAAAGCTTTGGGACAAAAAATGCATCCAGGAATTATGTGTCAAGGAGCACCTAACTTTCCCAGAAGCGCGCTGGCACTTCGAATTACTGAAACCTACGAACAACACAAGATATTCAGACATAGTTTGCTGCATTCCTGCACACTCTGTGGGCTTACAGCATCTCCACTGTGTCGTGATACACCTGCACGGGGGACTACATCTTCTGCTGTACAGAGAGCAGCTTGCAAGATGTCCAAAAGCCATAGCCAATGTCCCGACAGACCTTGTTCCAGGCCTACTGTTTGCACCAGCAGTGGCACATCCTCATTGAAGTCCGGCTCCCACTCTGTGAGTCGCAGGGGAACTTTTGACTCCTTGATATCAGAGGAATTGCCAGAGGATGGTGAATATCACATCCCAGGTTCCAAGTCAGCCAAGATGGAAAAGATAAAGACTGCACACTAATCACTTGTTTACCATGGAAATAATCCGGTGGAATGTTAATGGTTCTGGGCACGTCTTACAGACATACAGCATCTAATTTCTCAATGCTCTCCATGAATCATATGTCAACAAGAAACCCATTTGCAACCTAATTATGCACTCTACCTTCATAATTGTTTGGCCTTTAGACATGACTCAGCAGCAGATCAGCAAGCAAGCAGTGGTGTTGCTATCCTGGTGGCACATAATATCTCTGACATCAACATACCATTTAACATGCTGCTGCAAGCTGTAGCAGTATGTGTACAGTTGCAGAGCCTCTGTTTCTCTGCTTGCAATGTCTATCTGCCACCAGTGAATGTCATACATGAGAACAATCTTCGGGCTCTTCTGGCATAGATTCTGCCCCACTCATCTTTCTCAATGATCTGAATGCCAAACACACTCACTGGGGCTCTGACACTGACAATGCCCATGGGTGTCTTGAAGGAGACGTTTGCAATATGTCCAGCTTACTTTTATTGAGCACTGGTGGCCCTACCTTTTCATCATCTACCTATGGTACACAGTCTGTCCCACACGTTAGCTTCTGCAGTCCGCCACTGGTACCACTCCTTGATTGGTCAGTGCTTTCCAACCTATTTGGCAGTGATCATTATCCCATTAACATTTACCTATCTGGTCACCATCCTGTGCCAACACGACATCCTTACTGGATTATTTCCAAAGCTGACTGGGGGAAATTTCATTCCCTCATTCATCTTTGCGATGATAGTTTTACCACCATCGATGAAATGGTGGAATATTTTACCTGTTCTACCTTGCTTGCAGTGGATTCCAGCATTCCTTGAGGTTCATCTACCACTTTACACTCTCCAGTACCTTGGTGGACTGAGGAGTGCTGTTTGGCTATCAACGCATGCAAGCACGCTTTTCGTGCTTTCCATGCACATCCTGCAGAGACAGACTTCACTACTTTTAAATGGTCTTGTATATTGTATATTCTTGTAAAAGTATATCCTGGAAATCTTACATCTCTTCCCTTTTGCGCCGCAGTTCTGCACAACAGTTGTTGTTAGCTAATGCTGGATTTCTGACAATGAAGTCAATAATCCTCTTGCTCTCCAATATTTTTCACTGATGGATGGGGTGCTAGAAGTGGCCGGGCATATTTTAAGGTGGTCTCGGTCCATTTCCTCCTGCAGATCACATAGAGGGCAGAGTGGTGAAGAATATATCCCAATTTGAAGAGAGCAATAGCAGTAATAGTAGCTGTTTTTTAGAGAGCACCATATTTTTATGTTTTGGCAGTCACATAGCTCTCTCACAGCCCCCAGAATGTCTGGAGGACCACTGTTGTTGGTTTATGGGTCTCACCGACCTGACTGGGAGAGTTATCAAAATAAATTCACAGACCATATCCTCTGATTACCAATCAGAGGACGTATACATGCCATGACAGGTCAGCATGTTAGGGCTTAAGCGTTTAAAGAGAAATTAGAGAAATGGAGAGGTTGGAAAAATAAAGACTCCCTAGCCCTCAGGAACCCTAATAGCATCGGGGTCGGAAGAGAACAAGAGATGACCAAGGTAAGGTCAGATAGAAAAGCTACAGTGAGGAGCAAAACACCAGTAAGTGGAAGTAATGTTCTGCTCAGCTTGGGTACCTTGTGGTCGCCATTCACATATCCCCTAGACGGAGACCCCTGAGAAAATATAAAGATATCTAAAAATCTGCATAAACTGTAGGAAAGAAAGCACCATACAAAGGGCATGCATGTTTTGAAGACAATGATTGAAAATAAACACTTTTATAATTAGCATACACTACTGAATCTGAAAACACCTAGTTTTCGTTAATCTCTGTATACATGACTCTTAGGGAGAAGAAAACATCAAGTAAACATTTAATTGTCTAATTATTTACACAAGAGGGTTATTTATTTTTTTTAATGTTTAGAATAACATAATTAAAAGTTCTGAAATTTCGAAACCACAAAAAATACCCAAGCCTGACTTCCAAAAAGTTAATACATTAAAATGCCATCAAAATATCTTAAAGAGCTAAAAACATGCGTCAGACCTGTTTTTCGACGCCAATAATGGAAAAGCAGAGTCTTGGCTACAGACACCGGGTCGTCACCCAGAATAGAGGCTAGAGTAGGTCCCAGACCAATAGATTGGCGCTCATGAGCATATTGTGGACTGCTGTTCGGCATATGTATGGCAAGTATTGCTGGATGATAACTCATGGTCTTGCTGTACAGGACTGCAATATCACCAATGCCCTTGCCGACTCTTTTGCTGCCGATAGCCAAATGCAAAGTTACAATACCACCTTGCTACCCATCAAGGAATCTATGGAGCACATAGTCCATGATTTTAACAGTGACTGTAGCGAACTGCACAACATCCCTTTTATGGGTGTGGAGCTGATGCATGCTAAGTCTCTCCCAAAGGACTCCTCTCCTTGTCCTGATGACATCCACTGACAAATGCTGCTTCATCTTCCACCTGTGGCTCTCTCCTTCATGCGGAGCATCTATAACCATATTTGGCTTCAGCAGGTTTTCCCATCCTCCTGGCGTGAGGGTATTGTCATCCCTATCCCTCAGACCGGGAAAGACTGGACCCTTCCCCCTGGCTACTGCTCTATTTGCCTAGCGAGTGTTATTTGGTTTTGCGAACTACTCACCGTGCATGACCTCAGAATGCCTGCTGTAGAGTGGTGTTCTCTTCCCTGCTATCAACTCTTGGCAACTCCAAACTGCCTGGTTTGATCTTGCACTTTCGGGCTGCACTGAGGTGGCTACCCCTCAATTGGTGTTTCATTAACTTTTCACCGAATTTCTGGGTAGGTTCATGTGTAGTGTGGTAACGATATTCAAGGATTATTATCGTTTGAAAGCATGTTACTTTAACTCTGTAATATTTTAGGTTAGAAATAATGCTTTTATTTTGATAAACTTTAAAGGCTGGGTACATATATTATGAGTAAGAGAACAATATAATGAGGAAAGCATTCATCCAGTGAAGAAAAGATGCATGCTTAACACTAGTTTCCATAATCAGTTTTGCAGCTTATATTTTTTGTTACTGAGTTTTTCTTTCAATGTTGAAGTGCAGTCTAGCCTTCTTTGCAAGGAAAGCATTCAGTTCATTTAGTGTTGAAATACAAAGATTTCTTCCTTTAATCAAGAAACAAGATGTATTCTCTTAACTGATTAATGGTTTCAGTATAAATATGGTTTATGAACTTAGATGCTTTTGTGCATAATAGCATCATAGATTTTAAAGTACACCTTTATTAAAATGTGCCTTGAAAATCATGTCCTGTTTCCCTGGGGTTTTCTTGGAGACTTACTCATAATTTCCACTGTAGGTTGACAGTACTACTGTTTAGTGTAATGTTGTTGTTGTTGTTGTTGTTTTCTAGTGCCTTGCATCTGGCAATGAAGCCATTAGCATTCGTGCTTTCCAATACTTTTGAACTGTAGTTTCTTCTGATCTTAATGCTTCACAGGTCTTCAAGTGTTCTTCATTCATTTCTGCTGGATCGTTACACAGGACACATATCGGTGAGGCTGAGTGTAATGTTGGCCATATTAAATTCTTGGGAACTGCTGCTAAGCTGTTTCCCCTACATAATTAATGTTGCTGAAAAAGGCTATGATTTTGAGATGGCCACTTATTGATTATTCATTTCCTGATGATGACTATGGAGTTTAAGGCCCAAAGATTAAGCAACTTCATAAATACTACACGACTGGTAACCCAAAAAGGTCTAATCATAATCATCGCCATGAAAGCTTCAAATCTTATAAAATGATGTTTCTTAAAGCAGATCCAGTTTAGATATGTGAATTTGTTCAAGCAGCCAATGCACCAGGGGGCCAGATGTTTGAACCAGACAACAGCAGCTGACAATGTTGATAACAATCTACAAAAGTTGATGTTTCTTCACTGTGATCTAGAGTCCCTTCAGTCATGTGTGAAATCATTCAATGAAACTTACCAATCACTTGTGTTGCTTCCCCATCAGTGACAGTCATCTGCTCACACTTAAGGCAGAACAGCCTAACTGTCTTACTTATGTTCCGCGCCACGGTGCAGCTGAGGGAGACATCTACTAAGGAAACACTCAGTTCACTGCAAAAGAAATATTTTGGCTCTTCCATCTTTTTCAAATGTATTCAACTATGGATCTATGTTACCCATATCAACCACACAGAAAATGATAACCCAAAGGAATGAAAATGTATATAAAACTGATGATAATGAAGTGTTTAAAACAGCGGAGCATATTAATAAATTGAAAATCATGTTGACATTTAAAAACACATTCTGCTGCAACTTACTCGTATTAATATTTAAAACAGTACAGTTTTGGAGAGGATCCTCTCCATCGGCCAAACAGCTGAATGATGAAGAGGATCCTCTCCGAAACTACTACTGTTTTAAATATTATTACGAGTAAGTTGGAGCAGAATGTGTTTTTAAATGTTGATATAGTTTTCAGTTCAAATGAAAATGTGTTGATATACCCAAAGAAATTGTGTGCAAAAATTGGCACACATTTTTTGGGACAAAGAAGTAATTATAACAGATTACTTAGAAAAGGTAAAATTGTGACATGGGCATATTATGCTGCATTACTGACCAAAATATGCAAAATATTTTGGAAAAATATCCAAGCTGTGCTCAATTTTGCATTGCAATGCAGACACTAATAAAGATTTATTTACCAGAAATAAGCTGGGTACGTAATTGCCTTGGAACAGAAACAACAAATAGAATGAGGAAAAATGATCACATTCATTATCAAAATGCAAGCATGCACAATGAACAGGAAGCTTTCCAGAAAATGGGAATTCTAACAGCAAAGTTTCATGTTTCTTAATATTAAACAGAGTTGGGTTTAATTACATAGCAGCCGCACCATAGCTGAGCGGTTAGACCATTCGCTTCTCACCAAAGTGACCTGGGTTCGATCCCAGGTAACCGCATGTGGGATTTGTGGTGGATGAAGTAGTGCTGGGGCGGGTTTCCTCTGGGTTCTCTGGTTTCCCTCGCCATCTCATTCCAACGGTGCTCCATCTTCATTCGATGTATCATCAGTGTCACCACCTCGGTGCCATATGTAGTAAAAGCGGGCATCAAACACTACCAAACAACAACATTTAATTACATAAACAACTAAAAACAACAAATATTATAAATATTAAAAATAGAAGCACTATTAACAGTAATAACATAATGAATTTAGAAATCCCAGCATTGCATAAGTGTCACAACTTTGTGCCCCTAACACCAGATGACAACAGGATCATAGCAGCAGAGGTGGAGGAGGAAGGTAGCTTCAGTCACCCAACAGCCGAGGATGAGATCGAATGATCTTGAAAATATTTCAGTTTTCCTAACATTTTAAAATGAAGGTGAGTGTAAAAAGTGACACAAGTGACCCAAAACATCAATATCAAACATGATAACATTGATTTTGTATAACTGGAAACATGTTTTTGGTGTTTTTAAACCTGACTAGGTGTAATATTATTACTCATCACTTTACTTTATGTAGTTTCCATGTATATGTACACAATGAAACTTTTCCAAATCAGACAAGGGATAAGCCTGAATCTGGCTATTTCAGACAAAAGTTTCAATCCTGTGGAAATCACATGTAATGTATACTTTATGTGTAATTTTTCCTGAAAAACATGGAAACTGTCAACAGGGAAACGGAAACCTTTGCAATTGCTTAAAACAGAAATATACAGTATTAAAATACATTTCTTTTGGGATATGCTGTGCTTCTAAGAAAATTGCAAATGTAGGTAACTAAGCTAAATGAGATTTCTTTATGAACATACATGCCTGAGCAGAGACTGCATGAAGGATGAAAGAAAGGAATTACAACTGCAAACGTTTTTTTTTTTTTTCTTCAGTGCTGTCCATTGTTTGGAAATGTGTGCACTGAGAGAAAAGCTATGCATACTATGATGAAGGATGTGGGATAAACATGCAGTGCTTTTGTTACAGGATAAAGTGAAAATGAAATAAAAGGAAAAGGAAAAATGCACCATGAGATAACTAATACTAGAGTAAAAAGTGGCAAAATGCAAATCTATGAGAGCTTAAAAAGCAAAGAATACCTAATGAGTGAACAGTTTTGTAGACAACTAAGATGATATACATGCTGAGGTTAAGATGATAGATTTTTAATACGAAAACTTAGGCAAAACAGAAAAAACATTTTAGGGTCATGTGACTTCTAGAAGGGTAGAATCAGACTGAAAAACTCAAAAAGTAGTCTACAGTAGTAGTCTTACATGTTATAAGTTGCCATTAGAGTATGTTATCTCATATGTATTTGAAATCTCCTTGTGGTTTACTTGGAAAATGAGAGTCAGTTGGAGAATTTAATGGTGTATGGGCATGTTGCCATGGTAGCTCAGTGGTTGGAGCAACTGGACAGAGATCAGAAGATCCGTGGTTTAAATCCTGTTATGGCATTGAATTTTTCAGTCTGATTCTACCTTTCCAATCTTTATCCTATAGACAGCTAGTGTGAAATAACAATTATGAGCCATGTCACTTCTGTCTTGAACGTTTTACTGTATCTATCTCACCAAAGGTTTCCCTTGGATGTTCAAACTCTGGCAGGAGTACATCTTTGCAATAGTTCCAAAAAAAAAAAAACAACAACATATCAGTGATGCACAGAAACTCTTAAACATCCAAGAAAAAAAGCATAAAGTTCACTGTAGAAGTAGAAAAGGATGAGTAACTACCATTTTTGTATCTAAAAACAATCAAAAGTAAAAACAGAATAAGCTTTGGCATTTACAGAAAACCAACGCAGACAGACAACTACATAAAAGCTAATAGTTACAACCCAAGAGGTTACAAACAGGCAATCTTCAATAGTTTAACACATGAACTGGTAAACATCCCTCTTCCAACAGAAGAACACAAAGCAGGATATAGCAAAATAATTAAAATGGCACAAAGAAATGGCTTCCCCAAATCATTAGTGGATAAAAAGTGAAACTAGCAAAAACAAATAAGTTACTAAAAGAAATAACACTAACAAACAAAAATGACATTCTAAACATTCATGTACCATCCAGGTCTTTTGATAAATTCAAAAAGGTTTTAAAAGTACATGACATTCAGCTAGCACCAGACCACCAATAAAAAATCTACTAAACTCAAATATCAAAGATGCCATCCCACCTAAAAAAACTCTGGTATATACCAAATTGAATGCAGTGACTGTAATCTAGTTTATACAGCAAAAATCAAAAGAAATTTGGAAACAGATCCAAGGAACACTTCAGAAACATAAAAAACAGACAAATCAGCAGTTGCCACTCACTTTTGGACAAAAATCACAACATAAATCCAGAACTAAAGCTTCTCAAACACATAACAGGAAAACAGAGCTGTCCACAAGGGTATAAATCACTCTGAAAAATAGAAATAGTGTTCTAGAAAGATATGTTCAGCAAGTTCCTTGAACCAGCACCAGAGGAGAACTCAGAAAAAACATAACCAGCCACATCACAGAGAACCAGTCTATGTCTGGTTGATGATGGACGAAAATAAGCTTCTGAAACATGTTCTGGGAAATTCTAATGTAAGTAGTAGAATGAAGTATCTTCCGGGCTGTTATGCCGTGGTCTGCTGGAGATCTGTCTTCCAGACGTTTCGTTTACAACTGCGGTAAACATCCTCAGTGGCGTTGTCGAAGTCTCCTCGTGGAAGGTATCACTGCGACTGATGCGTCGACTGTCTGTGGGGCTCCATTTATACCATGCGCAACGTGCGCTGATTGGCCTGGGGCGTCCAGAGGCGTGGTGGCTGGTGGAGGGGGTTCTATCTCTCTTATGCTGCTGGTCTCTTCTGATTGGCTTACGTAGCTTTATCTAATGTAAGTGTTGTTTAGTGCTATTAACTGACATCTTTGAATTTAATGTTTTATTGTATACCAGGTTTTGTTCTTGATCATAGCATGCTGTACATTGTTCTTAATTGTACAACATAGTCAGAGGGGCATCACATAACCACCACTACAGCTGTTGGGCTTGGAACAACAAAACCACATGACTTGCAGCAGCAGCTGCATGTGCTTCAATCCTCAATTTTATTTATACTGTTGACAGCTTCACTTACTTTAAATTTTTCTGTAGAGTTTAACGTCCGCTTTTACTACTACAGCACTGCAGGCAGTGACACTAATGATACATGGAATGAAGGTGGAGCACTGGTGGAATGAGATGGCGGGGGAAAGTGGAGAACCTGGAGGAAACCCAACCAGCGTCACTTCGTCCACCACGAATCCCACATGCGGTTGCCTCGGATTGAACCCACGCCACTTTGGTGAGAAGCAAATGGTCTAACCACTTGGCTACGGCATGACACTTAGTTTAAATATCATGAATAGTAATTATATTGCTTTCTAAAAATGTTTACTGGATTTCATTTCTAGGTTAGCAAACCTGTATTCAGATGAAAGAAAAATGAAATAGATTGGTTTCAACAAATAACATATGAATGTGCAAAATCTATTTTCCTTATTATTCACCAACTAATCAACTTGGTTCAATCTTTCTACCTTCAATTTGTTGTGAATTAAAGTGCTAAATAGAAAATATTTGGATTAAACTGCTCAAGTTTTTTATTTTCTCCTCTTTCTAGTTTCCATTATTGATTTATTGTAGTATGACTTTAGAAATCAATATATTGTGTCAAATTGAGGTTAGTTTGCTACTTCTCATTATTGTGATTGATTAAATGTACATGTCATACTTCTATCTATTCTGTTTTGTTACTCACTTCCATTCCTAGGCAATTTAAGACCCTTCAAATTACTATCTATTTTCAGTGCTAAAACATTTAACAGAACATTTGATGAAATAAAGCAGTGATATGGTGGAGGAATTTTAAGTGGTTTAGAAAACTTTTATTAATGTTAGCTATATGTATAGCATTAAAAGGTGTTTATTATGAGCAAACAAATGACTAAGAACTTATTAATAGCTCCTTGTAAACCCTGAAGAATGGCTTTCTTTAAAGATTCATTGAAAATGAAGGTTTATTTGAGAATATGGACAAAAGAAAAATCATTTGTAATATATGGTTACTTTTTGCTATTTTCACTGTTCTGTAATGTATTTCAGGTAAAACAGACACAAAATATAGTTGGGTACCTTGTGATTGTCCTAATCAGGGCATCCACTTCTTCATTTGGTGGGACTGAGTCCCCAGAGAACATGAGCTGAACAGGATCCAGCAGTCGAGAAACAGAACGTGAAAGATATGCGTTCTCAAATTGTGATACTACATCACGGCTAAAAACAGAAAGTTATATATTATTATTAAACTCAAATTATAATACAGTTAATATTTCTGTCTCATTTCCTGACAGTTGTCAGTTTTACTTCATGAATAGAATGGATAAAAAAGTTATAAATGTTCTCTGTATTATTTTATAGTTTACTTCATTATTATAGTTATGTTGCTATTAGGATACAAGATAAATTACGAAGCACATTATACCTTTGTGGAGGATTGCTTTAACAGTCTATCTGCATTTAAGATTACTGGGTTACACACAATAATTCAAACAGAAACAAATAATTTAATTTATTTTTGTCACACCTACTGCAACTCAAAACAAGGTATAAACAACAAAGCTAAACATGTGCTACTTTATATAAAACAATAAGAAGTATTTTAGACAATGGAGTGCTACATTAAAATTAGAGAAAAGTGAGTCAACTTGTAAGCACTTGTTTTCAGTTACGAATTGTTAAATGAAGACTAGTTTCTCGGAACTTTTCCCTATCCTCAGTTCAATGGTCGGCTGATGTTGCAACAGGTGTCTGGGTCCAGCTTGGTGTTGTACCCCCATCTATTCTTCTTGTCAGTTGGATGACATCCTCAATGGCAGGCATTTCAAAATTCATGAGGAGGTTCTGTTTTTTAGTAATGAAAATGTTTTCCCACATCTGAAATTCCAGTGGTTTCTTTACATATCTTTTTGGTCAGAGAATCACAGTATAAAAGAAGAAACAGAGTTGATTAAATATGCAAAGAAACCATCGGAACTACAAATTTTGGGAAAACATCACCAATAAACAGAAACTCAGGGGTCTCTGTCTAGGGGATATGTGAATGGCGACCACAAGGTACCCAAGCTGAGCAGAACATTACTTCCACTTACTGGTGTTTTGCCAACCAGTGTCCGGGGGTATAACCGGACCACCCTGCCTCCTGGGGCCATAAATAAGGAGGCCTGGTCCTCCAGGTTGGGGGTTGGGCATCAGGCTAGCACCCTGTTACCGTAAAAATTTTTTTGCTAAAAAATCTCTACAAAGGAAAGTCGGCATGACTAACGGACAACGACCCAAGCATGTTAAAAGGATTAAGAATAAAATATCAATTGGTACATGGAATATACAAACACTTTTGCAACCAGGAAAAATGCAAGAATTAGCTGAGCAAGTTGCAAACATAAATGTTGACATTGTAGCCATACAAGAAGTAAGGTGGAAAGGAAGTGGCATAATCGACAAAAAAGACTATGCAGTTTATTATAGCGGTCATAAAGACAAAACAGGCCAGGCTGGCACTGGCTTCTTAATAAACAAGAAAATGAAAAACTACATTATGGACTTTACAGCATTCAATGAGAGATTATGTAAGTTAAGAATTAAAGGTAAATATTACAACACAACATTAATAAGCTGTTACGCTCCAACTGAAGAAAAAGATGATGAAGATAAAGAACTATTTTATGATAATCTGCAAAGGAATTTAGATAATGTTCCCAAAAGTGATATGGTAATATTATTAGGAGATTTTAATGTTAAGGTTGGCAAAGAAGAAATCTATGAAACCATAGCAGGAAAAAACACTCTACATGAAGTGTCTAATAAGAATGGTGAATTATTATGCCAATTTGCAATAGCCAACAGCTTATTTATTGTGAGTACGCAGTTCCAACATAAAGACGTCCACAAAGGTACATGGATCTCCCCTGGTAGGTTAACAGTAAATCAAATAGACCACGTATTGGTTCCACAAAGCAAAAAAGAGTTAGTAACTGATGTTAGAACAATGAGAGGACCTAATATTGATTCGAATCATTTTTTGGTAAAAACCCACCTACAGCAATTACTACCCAAAATTTATAAGAAAAGAAAGACTCAGTGCATTAAATGGAGTACATTAAATTTAGAAAATCCTCAAAAGGTTAAGGAATACAAAGAAGCATTAAGCAAAAAGTTAATAGACATGACTGACAGTGATAATGTCAATCAAGATTGGATAAACATTGAAGAGGCAATAACTGACGCAGCAACAGAAACCATAGGCAAACAGGAGAAAGCTCTGAGAAATGAATGGTGGGATGAAGACTGTAGAAACATAATTAAGAAAAAGAATGAAGCAAGAAAGCCCATTATGAAATCTACAGGCAAATAAGGAAAGAAGCAAACCAAGTCTGCAGGGATAAAAAGAAAGAATGGTTGAACCAAAAAATAAACCAAATGGAAAATAATTTTAAGAAAAATGACTCTAGGAAATTTTTTAATGAACTAAGAACTTTTAATAAGATGACAATACTTCCCAGCATGTGTAGGAACAAAGAAGGAAACATTCTTACGCAACAAAATGTTATTCTGGATAGATGGGAAAAATATTTTAGCGATATGCTTAAGGAAAAGGGAATAACAGAGCTTACCAATGAAATAACATGTGTAAATGACAATGAGGAGCTACAACCTCCAGATCTAAATGAAATAACATACATAATTAATAACTTAAAAGCATATAAAGCAGCTGGTTCAGATAATATACCCCCTGAACTAATACAATACGGGGTCAGAAACCTAAAAAAGAGTCTACACAAACTAATAGTAAAAATATGGAATAACGAACAAATACCAAGTAAGTGGAGTGAAGGAATAATTTATCCAATATACAAAAAAGGTGATAGATTAGTGTTTTATAGACCTACTACTCTATTGAACATAAGATATAAAATCTTTGCAATTGTATTGAATAACAGATTAACAGAAATTATTGAAAACAAATTAAATGACTGTCAGGCAGGTTTTAGACCAGGTCGGTCAACAATTGATAATATATTTATGGTGAGACAAATAATTGAAAAATGTTATGAGTATAACATCACCATATTTAACATATTTGTAGATTATACACAAGCTTTTGACAGGGTTAACAGAAGTAAAGTATTAGATTGTTTAAAAATGTATAACGTGCCTGGAAAGCTAATAAGATTAATTGCAATAACTTTAGCTAATAATGTTGCAAGAGTGAAAATAAATAATCACCTAAGTGAACAATTCAATGCTGTAACAGGTGTGAAGCAAGGAGATCCTTTGTCTGCCACACTATTTAATACTGCAATGGATTCAGTTTTGAATAAACTATATTTGAGAGGTAACATTGTATACAGGTTAAAACAATGTATAGCTTATGCAGATGACATTCTTGTTATTGCTAGAACAAAAAAGGCAGCAATAGAAACATTTCAAAGGTTACAGGAGGAGTCTTCCCATTCGGACTCTTGATAAACATGGAAAAAACAAAATTTCTAAAATGTTCTAAGGACCAAATAAGTTGGAAGATATAATAATAAACAACGTAATAAAAGCTGTAAAATCATTTAAATACCTCGGGTCTGTAATAAATAGTGATAACTCTATAGAGCAAGAGGTGAAAGAGCGAGTGATTCACGATAATAAAGCATATTTCATGTATAATAATTTATTCAAAAGTAAACTTATAACTATAAGTGCAAAATTAAGAATCTACAACACAATCATAAAACCTATAGTCACATATGGCTCTGAAACATGGGTATTGAAAGAATCACAAAAGCAAAAGTTATCAATATTTGAAAGAAAGATATTAAGAAGAATTTTTGGACCAATTAAAGACAGAGGACAATGGAGGACTCTGAGAAATGAAGAGTTAAATAAAAGAATAAAAAAACAAACAATTTGAGAGGTAGAACTGGAACTTAAAAATTCAATGCCACAACTGGGATTTGAACCACAGACCTTCTGCTTACCTCTCAAACTTTGCCCACACACGGCTTGTGTGTTTAAAAACACCAACAGTAAGTTTGTTGGCATAAATAAATAATAAACAAACAATTATTAATTTCATTACAGCACAGAGACTTAGATGGTTCAGACATTTGTATAGAATGTCAAATGAGAGAACAGTTAAAAAAATATACACATGGAAGCCTCTAGAATCTAGAAAAAGGGGCAGACCTAAAAACAGATGGAGTGATGACATACACCAAGATCTAAAAAATATGAAGATAAGAAATTGGGTAAACCTGACAAAAGATCGCATTGAATGGAAGAAAATTATGGAGAAGGCCAAAACATTCAGTCAATTAAGTTGTAGTGCCTATGTATTAAGAAGAAGACTGCTGTTTTGCTCGTCACTGTAGCCTTTCTATCTGACCTTACCTTGGTCATCTCTTGTTCTCTTCCGACCCCGATGCTATTAGGGTTCCTGAGGACTAGGGAGTCTTTATTTTTCCAACCTCTCCATTTCTCTAATTTCTCTATAAAACCTTAACCCCTAACATGCTGACCTGTCATGGCATGTAATACGTCCTCTGATTGGTAATCAGAGGATATGGTCGGGAATTTATTTTGATAATTCTCCCGGTCAGGTCGGTGAGACCCGTAAACCAACGACAGGTGTGGTCCCCCAGACATTCTGGGGGTTGTGAGAGAGCGATGTGACCGCCAAAACATAAAAATATGGTGCTCTCTAAAAAGCGGTTACATTTATTGCTAAGTCTCTTCAATATTTATTGCTAAGTCTCTTCCTAGGGAATTGAATCAGACTTTAATAACCACCTTTGAGTCATATTTCTAATATCTGATATCACCTTGAAGGTTTATCAGGATACTTGAATCAGTGAATATAAAGTGATGAAACCAGTTCAGGTCAAGTATCCAGAACATTGGAATGTTGACAAAGCAGGTTGGAGCCTTATTAACACAGACAGCTTAGGCCATTGAGACTGTCTGTCTGTTCTTGTCGTCTTGCCTCCCCTGCGACACCTATCTAGTCACGATGCCTGACCCCTGGTCAGATGCCACCACACCAAGCAGTATTTCATTGTCGAGATGCTAGATCTATTTTTTTTAAATGATCTGTCGTACTGCAGAGAATTGGCAGTTTTGGGCCTAAAGTTTCAAGGCAGATGTTAAGGACCTAAAATATAATTGTGAAGGCAATGAAATGGGGAAAAAAGACAGAAAAACCATTTAACTTTTGTAGTTTTCTCCCAGAGCCATGGGGAAGCTTCAACCTTTGGATAAATTTTTCTTCTGGCAGTGGAAATCTTTTGATCACCATCTAACTTAAATTTTTATATCTAATGAGAACATTCATTTTGAGGTTTTCTGAGAGACAGTTTTTTAAAAATGCAGTCATTTATTTATTACCAAATGTCATCTCTGTGTTCTGGGACATATTTAAATATTCATGGTTTGCAACCAGATATACAATGGAACAACACTCCAAGTTCATTGTACCTGTAAATTCTGTCTCCAAACAAGTGTGAGAATATGTGAAGAGTGTGAAAATGACACGGTAATTTGTTGTGCATTATGACAAACAAACTCGTGTTTTAATTACTGTATAACACCAGTCACTTCTTTGCTTTTGTCCCTGCAAGACACTAGCCGACACAGTCATCTCTACACATCCGCAGAACTGCAGGTAAGGGATGTTCAGCTCCTGATTGGGCCCCAGAGTTGAAAACAGCAGCTTGTTTTTGGAACATGAGCTTCTTATACGAGGGCCGTCTCAAAAGTAACTTGCACTATTTTTTAAATCCGCGCGGTAGGCGGAAAAAGTCTGAAAGTCCCAGGGAATATAGGTATGGATGTAGTAGCAGCACCGTAAAATTCCTAGGCCCCTAAGTTTATTGCTTGGACATTAAAATGGCAGTAACAATGGAGATTCCACTCGTTCCTACCGCCGATTGCGAAGTTCACGCTGTAATCCGTTTTCTGACGGGAAAAAATAAATGTGTGACTGAAATTCATTGCGAGTTGTGCAGTGTTTATGGAAAAGACGTTTTGTCAAGACAAATGGTTTCTCGTTCGCCCCAATCGTTCATAAGGGAGAACAACATTACACAATGAGGAATGGCGGCTGACCCTCCACTTCCCTCGCTCCAGATATTGTTGACGAGGTTCGAGCAGTCGTGAACACCGATCAGCGCCTTACACTTGATGCAGGTTAGTCGATTACCTGCTCCATGGGACCACGATGACAGCTGCTCGCTATTGGATCTGTGTCTATGGAAAGTGTGTGCAAGTTGTGGAAACGAATGGATGAGGCAACTCCAAAAAAAGGCAAAAGTTGTTGCATCGGCTGGCAAGGTCATGGCAACGATATTCTGGGATTCGAAGGGAGTACTGTTAATCGATTACCTGCTCCATGGGACCACAATGACAGCTGCTCGCTATTGTGAGGTGCTGAGAAAACTCAAAAGAGCCATACAAAACAAAAGGAAGGGAAAGTTGAGCAAAACAGTTTTTCTGGTCCACGATAACACTCTCCCGCATGCTGCCCGTGAAACTCAAGCCATTTTGAACAGTTTCGATGGGATGTTTTCGGTCATCCATCTAGTGCACCTGACCTTGCACTGAGTGATTACCATCTTTTTCCGGAGCTGCAGCAACATCTTGGGGGAAGGCGCTTCGTAATTGACGAGGAACTGAAACAAGAAGTGGAAAGATGGCTATCCAGTTTGGCAGGAGAGTGGTTTGACATTGGGTTAAAAAAACTGTTACCACGGTATCAAAAATGTATTTAGGTTCAAGGAAATTATGTGGAAAGATAGGTACTGAACGTAGCTTTCAAAATATACCCTTTTTAAAATATTTAAACGTTTTGTTACTTTTTAAAAAAATAGTGCAAGTTACTTTTGAGACGCCCCCACAAAGATGGCACAGTAAAACTTTTGAGGCATTTACAATATGAGGATATTGATAGGTTCCTTGTTAGTTTTAAATCTTTTGCTAATCAAGAGCTAAACCTATACCTACGTATAATGAAGAAGTAAAGCATAAAATATTGCATACAACACATACAACAGGAGTTAGAGCTAATTAAACCCTTTGAACACGTTACAAAGATTTTCAACCTTGTCACCCTTGGAGCATAATCATTAATAGCCTACACTCAAGTGCATAATTTATTTTCCTTATTGTTTATTACTGAAGATTTTCATTACTTTAATTAGACATTTCAGTATTAATGAATGAATTTGTTCTATACTCTAAATATGCAACAATTAAATTACAACATTTTTGCACCATTATTAATATTAATAACAATTAAATTTTGAAATTTATGACCTACTTTTACCTTTAGTTTGAGCTATGATTCACTTTTATGATTTCTTGGTACAGTAGAACCCCAATAACTCAACTCTCGATAACTTGACAACTTTCTCTCTTAATTTTTTATGTTAAACTTGACTGTAATGAGAGGTGGAATCAGGGCCGAAAAATTCAATGCCACAGATCTTCTGCTTCATGCACAGCTGCTCTAACCACTACGCTACCATGGCCAACTTGCCAGTGTGACATTAAATTCCCCAACTGATTCATACTTTTCCCGGTAGACCACAAGGGAATCTCACAGCAGAGATAAATACCTAAGGGCGACTTACAATTGTAAGTACTTTATGTCCCAGGTTTAAGTAAAAAAAAATTTACCATCTAAAGGTTACTTAAACCCAATACACAAAATATTTACAATTATTGTAAGCTACCCTTGGGGCATTTATCTCTGATGTGAGATTCCCTTGTAGTCTACTGGGAAAATACAAATTGGTTGGGAAATTTAATGTCATACTAGCAAGTTGGCCATGGTAGCTTAGTGGTTAGAGCAACCACACATGAAGTGGAAGATCCCTGGTTCAAATCCCAGCTATGGCAATGAATTTTTCAGTCCTTATTCCACCACTTAAATATTGCACATACACAGTATGCTTAAAAACACCAGCAGAAGTTGGTTGGCATAGTTGGAAGCTGATCCTTCCAGCTCCAAATGGTGTACTTTGTAAACAAGAGGATTCTACAATGTACATGACTCATCTTATGAAGTGTCAAAATTTAACAGTGGCAGGTCTCTGATTGCGCTAGAGGGAAGCAATAAGGCAAATGGAAGAACTCAAATATGCTGAGCATAAGCAACCAATCAGTCAACCAACCATAAGCAGCTGACAGACCATTGTCACAAAATCAAAAGCTTGCTGTTGGATACATAGCTCAAACACTTGTTTGGAAGGTTTATTGCTTTACCCAGTATGTGGTACATATTTCTGGTTACAGTACCATTTCTCAGATTTCAGACTTACTGCTAGTGTTGTGTTGAGTTGTTTGTGCCATTGAAAATGTCTAGCAACAAGAAGAGAGGCCAGCAAACATTACATTATTTATTTATGCCAACAAACTTACTGTTGGTCTTTTTAAACACACAAGCCGTGTGTGGACAATGTTTGAGAGGTAGAACTGGAACTTAAAAATTCAATGCCACAGACCTTCCGCTTACCAGGCGGGTGCTCTACCATTGAGCTACTGTGACAAACTGCCAGAATGGCATTGAATTCTCAAACCAGTTCGTATTTTTCCTGGTAAACCACAAAGGCAGTCTCACACCAGAGACAAGTACCATCTGAAAGTTATTTAATCCTGGGACATAAAGTACTTGCAATAGTAAGTCACCATTGGGGTAATTGTCTCTGATGTGAGACTGCCTTTGTGGTTTACCAGGAAAAATACGAACTGGTTTGAGAATTCAATGCCATTCTGGCAGTTTGTCACAATAGCTCAGTGGTAGAAAACCCGCCCGGTAAGTGGAAGGTCTGTGGTTCAAATCCCAGCTGTGGCATTGAATTTTTAAGTTCCACTTCTACCTCTCATTACAATGGAAATTAAATTGAATGCACTACAGAGACTGGACAAAGGAGAATAAATATAAGGATATGTAATAGTTTTCTGTTTCCCATATTATGCTAGAGCATGCATTTAAGTAATTTGCGGTATTATGTTGGTGCAGTATTTAAAAAATGATTATTAACACATAGCAGCAAGAATAATGTTCTTCTCAGAAAGATGAAATACTGTGATAGCAGACGCGATTCCTATCTACAGGGTCGTGGTAACAGAATGGAATGCATAAATCAATGTTCCTTTATCACAACATATTTATTCATTAACACTTCGTTATTTTACACTCTCAGCACCATATTAAATAATCAAAGACCTTCACAATTAAATGATTTGGTAGAATCTACACTGGATAAAAGTTTGGTGAAAGTTCCATGTTCACACGATACCAAAACACGTCTTATCATCTTGAGCGTATAGACGCTACTGAAACTAGTTCTCGGCGTCGCTTTGGTACGACACACCGCCATTTTTGTATTCATCCGCGCAAATAGTTTTTATTGGTTGAACACAACAGACTATCTAGTAACAACAAAACATTGGCTATCCTGAATATTAAAAATAAGTTCCTGATACACCCAAACAAGAACTAGAAATTTATACACTTTTAACAAACATTTATATGAACGATTTTCTATTGAGGTCTAATATTCTGTCTCAATGTTATGAATATTACAAACAGAAGCACTATTAACAGTGAAGTATTCTTCATGTTTGGGGTCATTTTGAGTCACTTTTTTACACTCACCTTCACTTAAATTGTTTTAAAAAACAGGAAACATTTTCAAGAACGTTCGGTCCCATCATCAGCCGTTAGATGACTGACGCTATCTTCTGTTCCCCCCTCTGCTACTATAGTCCTGCCATCTGGTGTTAGGGGCACAGAACTTTAACACATTTAAAGCTGGGATTTTGAAGTTAATCATTTTATTGTTGTTTTTGATTATGTAAATTTTTTCCCAGATGTGCAGTTCTATTGGCGAATTTAGAGATTTTAACAATTTTATATTGTGGCCAATGTTGTGGTTTTCATTCCAAAAGTGGTGTGCCACAGCAGACTTTTCCATTTGTTTTAATTTTATGTTCCTCTGATGTTCCTTTAGTCTGATATCCAAATTCATAAAACTGGCACTAAAAAACAAATACAGTTTTAAAAACCTGCTGAACGAGCCACTTAACAATACCATCCCTTAGAATCTAAAATTTACCAAATCAACTGCAATAGTTGTGAAAAAAGTTGTATAGGAAAAACAAAAAGAAATTTGTCACCAAGTGGCAACAGGACCATAGTACCAGAGAGAGGGAGCAGGAAGACAGCATCAGTCATCCAACGGCTGATGATGGGACTAAACGGTCTTGAAAACGTTTTCTGATTTTTAAAACAATTTAAGTGAAGGTGGGTGTAAAAAAGTGACTCAAAATTACCTCAAACATTATGTTATGAGTTGTGAATAACAGACACCTTATTCCGTGAAACTTATTTTCATAAGTTGGCACCCTCTCAGTCCACATTAGGTTGAGTTATCAGCATTCTACTGTATTATTGTTTATATATTGGTGAATGCCAACTCCCTCCATCCTACTCAAAAGTGAGCAATCTTGGTTTAAGGGTATAGAAGAATGAAGAATTTCTATGAACTTACTTTATTTTAAATGTTTCTGCATCATTTATCTGCTTCTCAGTATTCCTCAGCATATTCTGTTGATCAGAAGAATCCAAAAGGGTTTGGACTTTTTTACATAGGTCTAGATACAAGCGGAGGAACTTGGGATATTCACCTTCCAATGCCTGCTTCACAAACATGGATCCTAGTCAAAAACAACACACACGTTAACATTGAATCAAATTGAATTTCAGTTGTACCTTTTATATTGCATAAATGTATTACTATATTTTTTCCCCAATCAACAGTTTAACTTATGTACAAATAGTTTGGCTATCTATGCATAATGTCTACTCAGTTTGCCTGGTGCCTCAGCTTTATTTACATTGCAACATTATAATTTAACTTAAAAAACTGGAAGTAGTACACTGTGAAGTTCAATATTAATTGCTATAATAAACAATTATAGGAGTCAAACCAAAATTTCTTCACAAAAGCTGTGACTTATGCAGGACTAGTTTTGTAGGAACTTTCCTACATCCTCAGCTGCTCTTGACTATTGTATACAATAGGCCAATCCTCCACAGTCTACTGTTTTCCCTCTGGTGTAGATTGGACGAACTTCATGAGCTTCCATTTGAAGAAAATCCACTCATGAAGTTGGCCAAAGATATAGAAAAGCTCCTACGAAAGTAGTCCTGTGTAAGTCAGTTTTTGTGAAGCATTTTTGTGTTTGACTCCAATATAATTGTTTATTATAGCAATTAATGTAACATTCTGTTTTGCAATATACCGGGAATCACATTGATGACCATATCACTCGCAAAAAGGGATAGCACACATAAAAATGTTGGTCTGGGTGGGTGGCTGAGTTGGCTTGGAACTGTCTTACTGATCCCCAGGTTGCAGGTTCAGACCTGGCTCAGACTGGTGCTTTTTAAGTGTGCTTTAAAGCAACAGCCCATGTCAGTAAATTTAAGAACGAAATTCTGACACACCAGTAATGCTGCTATGATCCAACAACAACAATCATCATAAGGACAACGACAACAACGATGATGATGATGGTGGTGGTGGTGGTGGTGGTGGTGGTGGTGGTGGTGGTGACAATAATAAAAATAATAATAATAATAATAATAATAATAATAATAATAATAATAATAATAATAATAATAATAATAACAATAACCAACAATAACAATAATAACAATAACAATAATAACAATAACAATAATAACAATAACAATAACAATAATAATAATAATAATAATAATAATAATAATAATAATAATAATAATAATAATAATAATAATAATAATAATAATAATAATAATAATAGATTTTTTTTGTCACTAGGCCTGTTACAGCAATAGACAATGTCAGTGTAGTTTACATGTTATATATAACAAATAGATTCTAGCAAAATTATATATGCATACATATTTACAAATATCAGTTATAAGAATAATGCTACCAATATTCACTATGACCTACTATATATTAC